>PQWD01001040.1:0-22772 GCA_019425675.1 Leucinodes orbonalis
TATCGCGGTAGTTTGACATTGATGGGTGTTTAAATGGCGTTAGACGTTAAGCCCTACTGTAGCCCCAGCATAAAATATAACGATTTTTAGCACTCTTCGTGAATGGTTACAACGACGCTCCATTATAAGCACTCGGAGTTATCTAATACGTAATCCTAAAGCACTTAATTCACTTCGCGATCAGCAAAGTGTGATAACAGAGAACGAGTGGCCTTGCACTAGGAACCATAACTACATGGAAATATGACTAAAATAACAACTGCACTGCATATCTTCATTCCTTTTTCCTTAAGGTATTTAACAGTGGGTGAGAAAGAGACATTATACGAGTCGTTTCATTACCTGGTACGTTGTCACAACTTGATTTGATTGATTAATTTGCTAGTGATGGGAATGAATTATTATATTTTATCGATAGTTATGGTATCTGAAAATACTGATAATGTGCTCTAGCGTAGGTACTAAATATTTGGCTTTCGATATGGAGGTCGTGGGTTCAATTCTCACGGGAATTACTATTATGTAAGCTTCGATGGCGTCCTTCTCGGGTTGTGCAAGAATATGTTTCCTTAGACCTAACTATTCAACTTGACCATAACAACTTCGTGAGGGAAGCTAGGAGTATCAGTGGGCTGGGCGCATTTGACAAGTTACGTCAGGTCTTCACGTCGACGATTCTGTAATGCTTAAAAACAAAAGTCTGAGCAATGCGTCCTACACGTACCAACATACACAGGTGAGACGGACAACGAACTGGTTCACTAGTTATGTCACTCAATGGTCAAAGGAGGGGCTATGCTCGGGGTTTCTCTTAAGGATAAATCAGATTTATAGTGGAGGTCGATACTGAGTTATCTAGGTAGGTACTACCGCAGTGCTAGTTACCATTCCGTTAAATATGAGTGCTATGTACATTTATGTTTCGGGATGTAGGCACTGTAGCTAGTAAAATTACCGGGTATAAGTGACCTAGCATCAGCACATTACATACCTCAACGATAACTGTATATCTCCACTATTTGATGGATCTTATTATACATTCATACAATTATATACACCTTCCTCTTCAATCCCCCTTTGTACTAAAAAAAAATGGTCAAGTACGAGTCCGACTCGCCCGTCGACGTTTCCGCGGCAGCAAGTAACAAACTAAAATATTTTTTATTTACTTAGGCACCTACTATAGCTTCATCACTGCATAGTATTAAGCAAAGTCGCTTTTTTGTCACTATATCCCTATGTGCGCGTGCGTGTTAAATATTTGAAAATACGCCACGGATTTTGATGCGGTTTTTTTTGAATAGATGGAGTGATTCAAGAGGAGGGTTCGTATGTATAATAAGATCCATCAAATAGTGGAGATATACAGTTATCTTTGAGGTTTCTAATGTGATATCGTAAATAATTTCATTTTTTCTGTTTTCATTGCAAACGCAGGCAATCCCTACAAGATTTATCAAAATAATGTACCAAGTATTGTGCACATTGAAAAGGTCTACAGCATACGATTACGAATTATTATTACGAATATTTTTATAGAAATAAGTTCAAAAATTGAGGTACGTAGCGTTTGCGTCGATACCGGCCGACCGGGCAGGTGGGAGCGTGCCTAAATAATATGCAATATTACCATTGCACCCGTGCGAAGCATGGGCAGGTCGCTAGTCATTAATATGAGAAAGAAAGTGGTTCACGGTTTATGACGTAAATGGAACGGTGACGTCATTGCTCACTATTATAAATTGACCTAATATTTATAAATAAACAATAGTGATCAATGAAACGACATATAAATAAAGTGCGCTTTTTAAATAAGGTTTAGTATTTCATTGCGGATGGTGGAATACCGAATTGAATCAGCTTCGGACAAATTAATGAAGGTACAGCATCAAATTTTAATCTCCTTTAGAAGAAATTTATTGTGCAAATAATTGTCGGGGTAGAAGTGCTTAGAACAGATCCTGCTGTGGGTCTTCCAGTTCCAGTCGGGTCTCCGACTGTCTCATGCACTCTTGTTTCATCTTTTCATCCTTTGGGAAACTGTAATATTATAATAGACCTTAATATATCTGCTGATGTTGCTTCGCCTAACTAAAATATCGATATGTAAAAGCCACATCACTAGTTGAAATGTTTACCTAAATTTAATTAGGATTTTTTGAGAAAAAGTAAACAAATACTGTTTTGGCTTTATTTGAAAAGTACAACTATAAGTAAGAAACATTTATATTATAGTTACACACATTTCCTGATTAATTTAATAAATTTAATCAAAACTCACAAATAAAGTGAACTTTTCACCACTGCTTTCTTTCCTTCCCGAATGTGAATAACAGCCGTCAATTACACAAGACATGTTTTTATGACCTAAAACACTTTATAAGGAACGAGCACTCATAAAGATAAATCACTCTCTGAGCGTAAAATAAACAGAAAATACTTTTCTTATAATCAGTAGCCGCCAAACCACTGACAGTACTATAATCCAGCCATGTGAGCAAGGTGTCAAACTGTTTATAACAATCTTTAAGAATGCACGTCAAAATGTGATTTTGAATTTAGTAGTAGAGTCTGTTTCACGAAAGAATCCGCGGCGATTTATGGAACTAAATTTGACAGCTCGGCCATATTGTCGTTTGTTAATTCTATAAATTCGATTGTTGTAATAGATTTCGGTGAGTTTTAAGCTCCATCTAAACGTTATATCGATTGTTCATGATACCAATTGTTGTGAAAAAGTTCTATTTGAATTATTTTATCAACGTTAAACCGTTCTGCAAGGGATTAACAAATCAACGTAATTTAATACCATCTAACCAATTTACATGAGACTTGCCGCCATAATAGATACTTTTCAGAGTTGCCATATAAATATTTTTTTGCCGTATTTATGGTTTTTTTTCTTTTAAACAGTCTAATTTATTATGAGAGACAACTTTTATCAATAATTAAGACATTATCGAATTAGCTATCTATAATAATAAAATTACTATTTTCGTAATTTAATTGCTAATGGGTCGGTCGGACAAGTAACACAAAAAATAAGAAGCGGCATCCGATCAAATTCATCTTTAATGGGTTCTATTTATGCAAGAAACAAGAAACTTCAAGTAAATTATGAGCAAGTTTAGATTAATCGTTTAATTGCACTAAAAGACATACATGCTTAGTAAATACATAAAAAAAGTTAAAAGCCAATACACAACATCATTTTAAACACAAAACATTATTAATATGTTATGATTAAACTGCAAACTACATACATTTTGCAGCAGTGCAAAAGGGCAATAGCTCAGTATAAATTACACTCAAAGAGTGAAGCAGTGATTTTAGCTTTTGCCGGAGCAACCTGAGTAAGAGTAAAATATTTATATACCAATATTCAATCATACATCAACTTAACAGAAACATAATATATGAAAAGTAGGTACGTAATATTTTAATCCATAACCTATTTACCGCCGTGATTCCAGACACAATAAATACAACAGACAATAGAAATCTATTGTCTGTTGAATATGCAACTGCGCCAGTTAGAGTGTAAATATAAATTAACAACATACTAAAATGTATTTGTTTCTCTAATGTACAAAATATTAAACTTATCTTATTCAAACATTTTAGATACTTTTTATTAATTATCCTTAAATTTAAACTAGGTAAATAGTTTTCTCAGTACTGGTATCATTCCATCTGCGACAGTGGCGAAACGTCTGGGACTTCTTTCATGAAACAGACTTTATGCTGAATAAGTCAATGTTATCATTTGTATTGAGTCCAACTGACAGATGTGACGACTTGCTAATTATGATAACAATGTTCAGATTGCGGTCTCACTTCGCCTACGTTTTTAATCGCTGTTTTAGCCCGGATTCATGCTTTATTTTAGTCATATTTCTATGGCCTGCTGTTCTAACTGTTATTATTACACTAAGTGATTTGTAAGAGCCTTGCAGGTGTGCGTTACCCTAGCAGGAAAGTATGTCCTAGAGTGATATGAGTGGTACCAATGTTTTGTGCTCTATTTACTATGTATGTGCGCCAAATATTATATATGTGCATCCAGCCGTTTTGGAATAAATCGAAAAAAACGGTTCCTGCTAGGGTAACGTTTTTCTAGCAGGAAAATTTTTAAAAAAACATCGGAGAGAAAAATAATTAGTCCGTTAGAAAGCTTATGTGTGTGCATGAATGTGCGCCAAAAATTATATATGTGCGCCTTCAGGTTTTTGAAATATTCAACTTTTTAATCTTCCTGCTAGGGTAACGTTTTACAAAATCGCATATCTCGAAAACTATTGCATGTGCGTTTATGAAAAAAATTGCATAAATAGCTCTTACATGTGCCAATATGTGCCGGAATTTTGAACAAGAAAAATATCTTAGATTTTAAGTTATAGCGATTTTTTAAGAAATGAGAAAAAAAATATAGCCTCTTTATAAAAAGGCCGATAAGCTCATAAAAAATTGCATTTGATCCGTCTTGAGACGCAGATTATGTGCAGCAAGTTTCAATAGTGCACATTCATTAGTTGTTGAGTAATATGAGAAAAACTAAACAAAAAACCTATCATGTTTTTGACGTTCACATACAAGAAACTGGTTCAATCTAAGATGAGCGATTGTAAACCATGATTATGTGCATATTGTCAAGTAATAATGTGAAAATTTTCACCTTAAAATATTCCGTATTTAAAAAGATATAAACAAAAATAAAAAAAATAAAATACGATCGATTATCCGACCAAATTAGAATGACTACTAAAAAGCGACGGTTCGATATGTATCGATGGCCTTCGGTAATGAACGCTTAATACCTTGGTAGCTGTCGTACAGTCGCGTTAGAAAGTTTTTTGGTAAATTTGGGTTCATGTAATATTACTAATATAATTTATGTTTCCATTTCGGACAAAATAAACTTTGTATCATTATTATTTTTAATTGCTGTATAAAAAGTAATTGATAATAATAAATTATTAAATCATGTACAAAAATAATTTGGTTTGTGAGACCCGATTAAGTGAAAAAAAATTAACCTAAAATCACATTAATACACTTAGTATTTAATACACTTAGTATTAAATAACAAAATATATAGTAGTAATTATATACATTGTAATATTTCTCGCTCGCGGCCTCGGACCGGTAGGGGCCTCGCAGCCAAAGGGGCTTTGCTTAAAGTCACTTGCGATGAATGATTTGAAAAGCCTGAACACCGACAACAAAGCCACAATTAAGGATTTAGTAAGAATAATTCTGCCCATAAATTATATAAGGACGGCACTTTACCACTAATTATTGTTTTAACAAAAAAAATGGTTCGATTAAAAGCTACGCTGATGGTTTGTTTATTCGCTTTCATAAGTTAAAAGGATTTAGTTTCTGTTGCAAACTATTCTCACAAATAACGAATACATTTATCACCAGTACTATCATCTCCTACTCTCTCTCTTCTCGCTTGTAGGAAGGGACCATGAGTAAATATACAATATGGTCACCAGTGAACATCAACCTGCTTCCCCAGTGTTATGAGTCATGACTGGGCATTTAATCCACATATTGAGTGCCAATACTAGAAGCTGCGTTTCATCTAAGTATATTTTTAAAATATTTTCTCTCGTTGTACCTTAGTAACAGATAGAACGTGAGTACTACAAACACCCAGACCTGACAACAATATCATCAATTTAATTATGTACTACTGCCAGAATTGAACCCATGACCCTTGCATCTCAACCGGTAGGTACGCATATCCACAGTGCTTGCAATAAGTCAAAAGGATTATAAAATGACACGAAATATGAAATGCTTACCATCATCGCAGTTCTATCATCGTAATAAATACGTCACGTCACATATTGCACCACTTTCAAAAAACTTCATAACACAAAATATAACCGACCGTGTCGTTCACAATCAAAACTGTATGAATATAACTACAAGTTAACACTTCCACAGTGTTGCCACCTTAGTTTTAGAAATGGGGCGTTTTGAGAAGTTAAAAAGGGCTAGATTGAGCATCAAAGGCCAATATGAAGCGCTTTTTTTTAAGCATCAAATTCATATTTTTAGTTTAGTATTTTTAATGTTTTTTATTATATTTTGTATATTTTTTGACGTTCATAAGTGCTTTTTGTAAGCCTAATTTGAATAAAGAATTTTGAATTTGAATTTGAAAAATAGATTTTCCGTTCTACAATGCTTAAATAATCATTTCATCAACCCGTTTTTTTAGAGCGTCCAAAAACGTCTTCATGGCCGATGATATAGAAAAAAGTTGTTAGAATGTCGAAAACTTCATACATGGTTAATTTTAAGACAGCGAAAAGAGCTAAATCATTAAAAGGAGTTCACCCGTACTAAAAGTGCTAGATCTAGCAAAAGGGCTGACTTCCAATTGTAGTAAAAGTTCGCATTATTCAAGATGGAGTACTGTTTATATATTAGTCTCTAATTAATACCTTAGGTAATTACCTGTCCTTTTTTCTACAAGCAATACGTAAGACGTCATAGCTGGCGTGTGCGACCAGAGATAAAGAGTCCATTGACAGTTATTTTAACTTTGACATTTGTGTCATCACACTTTTTAGAGTTCTATTATTATGTGTCACGCTTATCTATTCAAATCCTACGAGTTTTATAGTATTGTACGTCAACTCTAAAAAAGGATAAAAGAAGTACTAAATAATTGTGCTAGCCGTGTGAAGTTCTGTGAGAGAAGAAAAAACGAACTTAAAAATAAATATAACCTGACACTCACTCAGCTATCTAGCCCCAATTGGTTTATTTATTATAATACATACTTTATAATTTCTTTTGTACTACCCAATGCATTTTTATGAATTTATAAATATGGAAACATTTGTTTTCGAAAATGAATGGGAATCACTTTATCACTTTACTGTACTTGAGCACAAGATGTGTCAATAGGTTGATGTGTAAATTTAAGAAGGCCATCGATACATATCAAATCGTCGCTTTTTAGTAGTCATTCTAATTTGGTCGGATAATCGATCGTATTTTATTTTTTTTGATTTTTGTTTATATCTTTTTAAATACGGAATATTTTAAGGTGAAAATTTTCACATTATGACTTGACAATATGCACATAATCATGGTTTACAATCGCTCATCTTAGATTGAATCAGTTTCTTGTATGTGAACGTCAAAAACATGATAGGTTTTGTGTTTAGTTTTTCTCATATTACTCAACAACTAATGAATGTGCACTATTGAAACTTGCTGCACATAATCTGCGTCTCAAGACGGATCAAATGCAATTTTTATGAGCTTATCGGCCTTTTTATAAAGAGGCTATATTTTTTTTCTCATTTCTTAAAAAATCGCTATAACTTAAATCTAAGATATTTTTCTTGTTCAAAATTCCGGCACTATTGGCACATGTAAGAGCTATTATGCAATTTTTTTCATAAACGCACATGCAATAGTTTTCGAGATATGCGATTTTGTAAAACGTTACCCTAGCAGGAGATTAAAAAGTTGAATATTTCAAAAACCTGAAGGCGCACATATATAATTTTTGGCGCACATTCATGCACACACATAAGTTTCTAACGGACTAATTATTTTTTTCTCTCCGATGTTTTTTTTTAAAAATTTTCTGCTAGAAAAACGTTACCCTAGCAGGAACCGTTTTTTTTCGATTTATTCAAAACGGCTGGATGCACATATATAATATTTGGCGCACATACATTAGTAAATAGAGCACAAAACATTGGTACCACTCATAATCACTCTAGGACATACTTTCCTGCTAGGGTAACGCACACGCCTTGCAGATCGCAAAGTGTAATAAGTGCTTTACCACCACAGTGACAGCCATAGATGACAGCTATGAAGTTTGTGTGAAATGAAGCGTTTTACTACATATATATTTTAGTTCGTGTTGAAGCAATGTCTACAAACAAATATAGTCCGTTCCTTTTTAAACTATAATCATAAATAAAACTTGTGCATTTTGAAAATTAAGATATATTTCTATGGAAACATGACTGGTGATATTGAAAAAACTTGCAGTTTTAAAAAGGTCAACAAATTCCTAGTAAAAAGTGGATGCAAAAAACGTATGTGGAGGTCTTTGAAACAAATTCTGGCAGCTGAACGTGCTCTTCCATGGCCTAACGATACTGTTCTTTGTATGTGCCTTCAGACTAATTAAAGTAGCAGATTTAAAAGACGTTAATTAATTATAACCTTTAAATTTTTCAGACTATTCCATTAATGCCCCACCAACATTTAAGCCCACAAAGAAGTATTCCGATATATCAGGCTTACCTGCACCTTATGTAGACAGACATTCAAAACTGTTGTATAGCAATGCTGATGAGTTTGCAACTGTAAGGAGTTTACCAATGGACATAACTGCTGGATATCTACAGTTGCGTGGAGCCAGTATTATTGTAGGGTAGTCCAGACACAAGAATTTTCATAAATACATAAATAATTGCTTTGTATTGAGGTCTTGAAATATGTAACTTTTATCATTAACATCATCAATTTTGAATTGTGTGTTAACAGATGTATTGAGATCTTTATTCAAGCAGTGATCAGGGATAGGTCAAAGAGAGACTTATGTTGAATTGTAAAATCAAATGTAAGTACATACAATTACAGGTAAAAATAAACAAACTTATTTTAAAGTAACATTTTTATTTTCTATAAAAAATATCCTATGACTTAACTTTAAAGTTAACTGCCAACAATCCATTCTTGGCTGTATTTGATTTAAACCATCTACCAGATTTGTGTTCTTGACCAACAGCAGCATACAACATTTTACCATCCGCAGTGAACTGCATACCATTTACGAAACCATTGATCTCAATACTAAACAAGGGTAACAGTTTCCTATATGCATCACACACTTTCCACAGTCTTATATGATTGTCATAGGAGCCTGATGCAAATACATCAGAATTTAATAAAGTAGCTAAACTTGTTATCCAACGAGGCACATTATTTTCAGCACCATGTGCTTCAGCAACTGAACAAAGAGGTTTCTTTTTAAGGAACACTCCAAACACATAATGAACCATTGTCGCTGCCTGATACAAAGTGCTCTTCATCTAGAAGTTTAACTTCATCAAGACTGCCAACAGGACCATTAAATATTAACTGTGATTCTTCAACTATTTTCCATATTCTAACAGTTGTATCCCTGCCTCCAGCAGTGATAGCTCTCTCCCTAGCCAATGCATCTATGGAAGAAATAGGAGTCTGATGTCCAAATAGAGTTTCAACATATGCCATCTCATCCAATGACCAAATTTTCACTGACCTATCTTTACTTGCAGAGTACAAGTCATGGGTATTTTTTCTAAACACAAGACCAGTAACAGTGTCCTTGTGTCCTTTAAAAGTGTGGATATGTTTCAGTGTGTTTGGATCCCAAACTTGAATGTGAGGAGATTGGTCTGAGGTTACAGAAAATGTATATCAGTGAAATAGCAATGGAAGAAATGCCACCTTTTAAAAAGCCCGAGTGTGTTTTGTAGGAGAGACAGCCAAGTTTTCTTTTCTCTCTGACACCCCATTTCACAATGGTCCCACATTTACTACCACTAAATACAAATTGTTGATCACTGCTAACACACACACATGTAAGAGTTAACCGGTGCTCTCTAGCTCGTATCAGCCTATAATCTTCTTCTACAGGCGCGATATAGTTATCAGCTACTTCAACTTTTAATTTCCCTTTTTGTTCTAAGTAATCTTTCTGTAACCGCTTTTCAATTGCATCGTCAACTTCTTTAAGCTCCGCCCCTTTGGATTCCTCTTTCTCTATTTCTTCTAGATATTTCTTAGCTAACCGTAACTTCTTTTGTTCGGCTGTTTCATTATCACTCTCAGACTCTTCAACATCGGAGAACTTTTTGAGCTCCAAATCGCTGTCTGAGGAGTCGTTTCCATTTTCTAGGTTAGGAACGTTTCGCTTCTTCGGGTTTTTTTTCTTTACTTTTTCACCTTTTCTTTTATGAACTTGTCTCGATTTGCCTTTTAGAAAAAAGGATGACGACATGCCTTAAAGATTCAATACAGTTTGTCTTATAAAATACAAGTTTTAAGTTTAAAATTATTTTTGAATGTCTTCACACTAAAAAACACACGTTGTTCTGACATTGACAGTTGTCTTTTTAAACTACTGCATGCCCAAGAAATTCAATATTCAATCATTTAAAATGTATTATTTTCGGTTTGGATAAAAGAAATAAAAACCACAATAAGCTGTTTTTCTCTCTAAGTGGGTACATCAATGTTTACAGAATAAACTAATAAATGCAAGTAGTCGCCAATAAATGGAATTAATTATTAGTTTTATATTTATTGACATACTTCTATACGAGATTATGTATCAATTTTATTTTTTGAATGAGTACTTCACACATATTATAACGTTTCATTAAATTGAAATGGCATAGGTATATACTGAAATAAATTATTTAGTTTCATTAAATTTTAAATATGTTAATTTTATAGTATTTTATTTTATGTAAAGCTGGTATCATTTGCAAGCGACGCTTCCTTTAGTCACGTTTCCGTTTCCTTTATTCTGTCCAGTGGCCTCAAAACGCATCAGACGCCATATTTGTGGAGCGCTTGTAATTCGTAATATCTCTCTGTATTTTGTGACGCCATTATTTCAAATTTGTTTTAGTTTGTTTGTAGTAGGAGATTTACTTTAATAATTAGTACGAAAATCTAACAAAATGAGTTACGGAAGGCCGCCGCCGCGTATTGATGGCATGGTGTCGTTGAAAGTAGATAATCTTACGTACCGCACATCGCCTGAAGATTTGCGTCGTGTATTCGAAAGATGCGGAGAAGTCGGTGATATTTACATACCTAGAGATCGTTACACGCGTGAAAGCAGGGGTTTCGCTTTTGTCAGGTATGAATGAGTTTTAGTAAAATACCATGCTTATTTTAACCTCATTAGCAGCACTACTAATGGATGTTTCTTCGATCACAGGTTCTTCGATCGCCGTGATGCTGAAGAAGCCCTCGATTCGTTGGATGGACGAATGCTAGATGGCAGGGAGCTCAGGGTCCAAATGGCCCGATATGGTCGACCATCTTCACCGTACAGAAGCAGATACGATAGACGCCGCAGGTATTTACTATTTTACTATACTAACAACAAATGAAATTGATTTCGTTATTGAAATTGTGAGATCAACAATGTATTTTTGATTTTTCTCAATTTCAGCTGCTGATTACAGCTTAGTTTTATGATTATTTTTTATTATATTTGATAATACATACTAATTTGGCATTAAATATTGAAACTAAATTGTCTAGGCGACTACTTAAATTGAAAACAAACACTAATAAACATTGAAGAATGGGTGCAAGCAGATTGGTGGCGACCTGAAACAACAGGATTTCTGCTACTCTCCCATGGCTTACATGTTTGGTTAGGGTTGCCAGATTTCCATAAATCCTTGAAATGATTCCATCCCCCCCTTTTTTATAAACTGTTTTCATTCTGGTTCTATGGTTATTTTGCTACAACAACTGGCAACCCTTCACGCTGGGGCATTACTTATATAGATATTTTGGTGGTATTTCTTTTAGCAATTCCCGTTCACGGTCTCGTTCACGTCGTCGATCCAGGTCCCGTTCCCGGTCGCGCAGGCGCTCGTACTCTCGCAGCCGTTCGCGCTCCCGCTCCCGCAGCCGCTCCGACTCGAAGAGCTCCCGCGGACGCTCTCGCAGCCGCTCGCGTTCGCGCTCCCGCTCAAGGCACTGAGTGCATGGTGAGTTTATTTTTTACTGTTTTATTGTTACTTAGAATTGAGACAGGCTAAAGTCATCATTATCAGCCTTTAAAGACCCACTGCAGGGCACATGCCGTCCTAAACAGAGTCGCTATGGGGGAGATAATCAACCATCGAGCTTAATGCTGATTGGTGGGTATTAATGGCTTTCCTTCTTAAGTTTTTAACCATTACTGATCACATAACGTGGCCTCTGTAGCATATAATTATCTACCTCTTAAACCATCCTTTTCAGACAATCTAGTGATTCAGCCTGCTATCCTAACCAAAGGGGAAAAAAATACAGTATGTCTTTCACATTTTCCCAGCATTATTTGAATCCACAACCCTTGGTATATGGTGATCTAATAAACCCAATGCTGCAAACACTAAACCATAGCGGCAGTCCCAAACACAATTGTCCCAAAATGAAATAAATAGAACAATGAATCCTAATTTTTTAATAAATCTAAAACTTTCTTAACTGTTCCCATTAACAAACGGTTTTCATTGTCTTTTCGCAAGAGTCTCTGAGCAGATAAGTGTAATAATTATAATGAAATTTACGACAGGTTTGTATTTAATACAGAAAGTCCTGTACCCCATATTTCAACCAACAATCAGTGTCATCTGTTGACATTTCCTTTATCTACAGTCATAAACAGTCTTTAACAATTTTCTACTGTGTCCTACTTCTTTGTGATTACCTAGTAATTTATTCTAAATTGTTTACTTCATTAAATTTTTGGTGTTTATGTTAGTACCATATTACATCTTGCTAAATCCAGTCTTTAGTTTACCTTCATGAATTGAGTTATTAATGTGATTAACTTTTCAAAACATCAAGTGATGGAAGTCAGGCAAGATTAGGGTAAAAATGGTGAAGGAGTCTGTTACTGGTTCTGGGTTTTAGTTCCATGCAGGAACATGATGTTTATATCGTTCTAGACCCTTTGTATATTATGTATAAATTATAAAGTAGTAATGTTAACATTAGTCAATATAACTTGCCGTGTGAATGTCTACAATATTCGTTTATTTATTTATATGTTGAAAATATTTTTTTTATTGCAGGTTGAGAGTACTGATAGGGTGCTGAAGTGCTGTATCACAAGCCTGCAGCCTTTGGCCCAGGTACTAAAACTACACTTACTCATAGCCATCCAAGACCTAACTATGCACTCATAGTGGCAAAATTCTATGTAACAAATTAACTTTTAAGTTCTTAATTTTTAGTATTTACTGTATTGTAAGAAAATAATTTTGCTTTTTATTTGCCAATAAAATCTTTGTATTCTTTCATATGGTTATCAAATAATTTACTTCAGGGAAATAAATGTAACTGTCATAACTAAATGGACACTACAAATTTTAATGTTATTTACTTATGCATTTTGTTTGTAACTAAACTGTATTTGATTTTGTTATAAGGATAGAAAAGCAGTAACTTAAATTTTAATTAATGTCAGTTGTGTACCTTTTGAAATTATTGTGGCAACATGGCCACAGTGATTGTTAGACGTTATTTCAGGTTAAGTACAAATATCAAGGAGATCATGTACATGCCAGGCAAAACTAGGCTTGGGCAATAGCATGCGACAGCCTCACAATGTGTGGTAAAGAACTTCAATCAAATTTGAATCAGACAGAAGTAAATATTCACTAAAAACAATTCAACAACTGTAATCTTTCATTATAAAACAGTATAAACTCATAATTGTTGTGTTCAATTGTTATTCTACACATGTCAAAGGAAGGTTTGAATATTATTTTTTGTCATTGATGTACTGTTTCACTTAACAACCATGTACAACACAGTTTTGTAAGACTCCCTGAAACATACAATACAATTGTAATATTAACTGTAATGTTGGTATGCTCAGGGCGTGGAGAGTACGCGGGGAGCGAGGCGGTTTGCGGGGAGGGGGGTATTTGCTGAATGCTGACAACTGCTGTTTTGCTGTTGTTGCTGTTCCTAAGTTATGAGTAAACTTTTATACTTTTGAAAAAACCGAGAAAGGAATTAGTTAGCACTTTAATGGGCAAACTTTACTTATCATTACATAATCGCGACTACCGTCATTTCAAATTGCAACTAAGTACATAAAAAAGAAGGGTTATCAATTAAAAGTTATTTAATTAGTCTGGTGGGTTTAAATAATAAAGGGAGTAGGTAGCATCCGGATAACGCAGACACTACTAACACGAGCGTTTGTTTGGCAGGCCGGTGGTGCGCTGGCCTGTTTGCTGTGGCAGTATCCTGTGCTGATTCCTGTGATTTGCAGATTCCGCCTCTAGGTTTATCGGTACCTACACCCTCCCTGCTCCCCCACAGAACGAGACGAAAGTACATCTCTTAAAGTTTTATGACACTTTTATCTAGCTTTAGATTCTGGTATTTTAAAAGGAATTGTTTTTTGGTAAACAATTCCTTTTAAAATTTAAACCTGAAGAATGAAGAACACCAATGGACACCTGGCACCGGATTCTGTGTAGTTTTATTTTATATAATAAATATAATAGACAAATTCACTTGTTTCATTTGAATTATGATATTTGTACCATACATATCCCCCATTTTTCGCCAGATATCCCGGTTCTCTAATTCCAGACACCTATCCTACCTTATTTAACAGGAAAAACAAGATTTTGGTTACTTACTATTTACTTTGCCTTTGTCCAATTGATAAAAGTAGGTACTAGGCCCATTGGGACAGGTCCCGCACTGGGTTCTACATACTATTTCATCCACTGCCACTAACTTGCTTCTGTGGACTATGTCGGATCTTATTCCTAATTCTTTGAGGACAAATCTTCCAACGAAATAGTAGACGATTAGTTGTGTTTGAAGGTTAAAAAGTAATTTGGGAAATAATATGGTTATTGTAGAGTTGATTTAAGTTATAAAAGTTTTGTGCGTCAAATAGATTTGTGACAAGGATGAAGCTAAAACTTAGGTGGCACGTACAGCGGTTTGGTAGAAAAATGCAAAAATCTGTCAGTCCAGCCAGCTTGATTTTGCGTATAAAACTTCTGGCTGGCACCTCATGAATCTCAACGGGAGCGTTTTCTAATATGGTTCCTTTACTAAGATTCTGTTCTTTTCCGGTCTTCTGTTTAGACTGCTGCATGAATGTGACCTATGTTGCTCCAATGCATCCTTGAGGGATAAACATATAATATTCTTATTTTTCTAAATACCTCTATATACATATTCTGTATTATTATCACATATAGAAATAACCAGACAAGATAAATACAAACAAACACATTCATGCACACAAATGTATATACGCTTGCGGATCGAACCTGGAACACTTGGAGTAATTAGCCGGCGGCTCCGCGTTATAATCCTAAATCTAACATTTTTAATATAGTCGATAAAGAAGGAGCCTTGGCTAGTTTTTTTACAGAATTTTTTTGGTGACATAATCCTAGATACTAGGCTTATCTCACGTACCTACTGAGTCTAGAGTAAGCATACATTGTGATCTACAAATATCCCGCGTTGAATCACGGTTGTCATGGTGATCATTATTATTTATCGTTTATGGATAGGTACTCCGTCTACGTTATTTGTATTGTAGCCGAAACATGTCAAATAATCACACAAATTTCACTCAATAGTGTATTTATTTAAATTCGTGTTTAAATTTACATAAATTAATTGAGTACGCTTATAACATGGTGAAGGGAGTGATACAAGTTCGTAATAAAAATGTCCTCCCCGACTTGCGAAAAGAAGGGGAACTGACTAAGGAGATAGTTCTATCAACCAAACTGAAACACGGTGTTCCAACTGGGTCTAGACTATTTTCACATCACACACTAGCAAGTGTAAGAAAAATGAGCTTTTTTCATCCATTTTTGTAAGTATAATATAGGCTGTATAACTACTATATAAATGCGTCCACTGTTCGTAAATCTTCCACGATGACTTTTTTGGCGCCTGGACCTTAACCCGTTTTGCTGGCCTTTGCAATAGCAGATCTGATCATCTGAGTGTCATGAGTTAGGTAAATAATTTCGAATATTGAAACGGTAACTTTAGTTTGAAATTTTAGGCAGTTAGCTTGGTATTAAGACCAAAGTTCGGCACCTACCTAGGTCTTTATAGCTAGCTTGGTATGTTTTAGGTAGCTTAGGTCTGGATAACCTTGCCAGATGCAAAGTAGCTGGTTACATTGATTGCCAAATTTCTTTCGATTGTTTCACAATTAATAGTTATGAAATTAACGGAAATTAAGATCTTCCTATTAATATTAATTTCCTTCGACACTACATCTGTCATGGTCAGGCGTATCACTTACCATCAGGTAAGCGAACTGACCGTACTGTTCACTTAATGACATATAAAAAAGTAGTCGTGGTTATGCGACGTTCAGTCTTGTTACATGGTCGCTTTACGCTAGATTGCGTTATAGATTTGATGAGGTTCGTCTATCTACATGGGAGCTCCCACGAGATCCTATGCCTTCAACTTTTCTTTAGACAACCAATCAATTGAGTCCTAGGCTGGAGTGTTATGCCCAAATGACTTCAGGATTGAGCAGAGAGAGAGCGGGTTAATTTTGGGGAAATAACGTGTGTTCAATCAACATGAACCATTTGAATTTTTCACACATCATCAAAATTTGAATGTTTCATATGAAGCTTTTAAGTTTAGTAACGCGATTTGTGACGGTGTTGCCATGTGAATTCCAAGATGCTATTGTGAAGCCTGCTTTCTTTTTCCTTTCCAGTCTGCCTGATGATAATCTAGACTTAGTGTTAGCGTCCACGTACAACCACTCGACGGAACTATTCGCCGATAGGGAGGACCTTTATTTACAGCCGGAAACGATAGGATGCGATACATGGCGGCGATTGAGGAACACCTATGATAAATCTCCTGATTCGGCAGTCCCATTAGTAAGTTAAAAAATTCTTCTTTGTAGTTAAAGAAACATTCTTTTTATAGACACCTAACTCTATACGATTGTGATAACATCTTATTTATTTTGAATACTGCTACACAACAGAAGCTTAGACCTTTAAGCACAACATTAATAAGAAGATCTAGCCATAATACACTACGTGGTCCCAATACAGATAAGAGTGTTTCCCGGTCCTCCACTTTTCTCATTCAGCCTCCACCAGCGATTTTTCGCAAGCCTTCGGTCAAGTCAAGGTGCGGTCTTTAGCCCAGAACTCGTCTGCTCCAACGGCCACCGGTTCTGCGACATACTTGACCAGCCCACTGCCACTTCATTTTGCTGATCCGGCGGGCTATGTCGATAACTTTAGTTCTCTTACGGATTAAATATTTTTTTATCTTATCCCTAAGAGAGACCGCAAGCATAGCTCGCTCCATTGCGTGTTGAGTGACTTTGAACTTGTGAACCATCCCACAGTCAGAGTCCATGTCTCAGCTGCGTATGTTAGTACGATCCATACCCATGGCCATCGTAAATCGCGATGGCCACTTTACCATCTAAGTATGTACTACCTTTGTAGACAATTCTTAAAAATTCCAAATATATCTGTTACAGGGCCACCCCATGAAACGTGGCGGAATAACGGAACACAAGTCGCCTTTCAGTGTGAAATTAATGAACTCCGGAGTACATTCCTCCCAGACCAACCCTGGCTACAGCCGGCAACCGGCTGGTGGCGCTATCTTCTTCTACTAAGGACCAATTCACTCATAAATGTACTTAAATTACTCAATATTGTTTACACAACAACAGGAATAACAGTTTTAGTTCAAATAGATATTAGGTAAGGAACCAGCATTGTCAAAGACAATTAGAGTGTTGAGCCTAAGATCTATTGAAACATTTTTTTTATTTATTCACAAAAAACTTTAAATTTATATTTTTAACCTATATACATATTTTGACGTACCGGTTAAAGATTACGTATGTACGATGTTACAAAGTATTATGTTGGTCGGTTTTTTGTTTTCTGAAGTAAGGGGTCTATATGTTACTTTACTTTCGTTCTGTTCAATTTTATTGTGTTGTCCCTTGTGTTTGTTTGTCATTTTAACGTTACAATAATTTAATATTACCAAAGCTGGTCTTTGATTTAATACCCAAGATGTGGCTAGTTTTAGTTCAAATTATACCAATACCACAGAGTCACTTTATTTCATTACTGAATTAGGATGATTAAAAAGTACAAGAACATTAAGGTGGGTAAAGTAAATGAGTGTAATGTACGTCACTTCGAAAGTAGATGGTAGCGAAGTATATACCTACCTGCCTTTGAAATTAGTAGTACCTAGAGTAGGTACAAGGAAAGCCTGGGTGTTATAGGTACCCATATTGCAATCTGAAAGCTTCACGCTTCTTTCTGCAAGGTACAGGCGGAAACTAAATCTTAGTAGGTACACCTACCTGTGAATATTTTTTCGTGATTTAGGTACCGTGTTTAAAGCATAGCTATACGAAATGATAACTGGCAAGAAACAATGAGTAAGACATATCTATTATATTGTGGTACTTTTAAAATAGTGTTGCCTTGACTAACGTAGCGTATTAGTAGGTAAATACTCTTTGGACTTAACTGTCAATAGTCTAGAAAAACCATTTAGACAAGACATATTTCTCAGTCTATAAAACTCTGAAACAAGCTCTAAAATCAGTTTTTGATAGCAATCAACATACCATATATTTTTTAGTATGTCATTTTTATGAACTTTTACTGTACAAAACAATTCATGTTAGATAATCATTTCAGTTAATAATTCCTAAGTTAATTGAATGGATTTTTTGGATTCTCTGGGTAGGTAATGTTAATTTAAAATATTTTAAAGTTTGAGCGCCTAGATATTCAACCGGAAACCGTTTTTATTTGTAGAATTAAAAACTAAGGGCACGAAGTCAAATCGGGTCCGATCCTGGTATTTGTACGAACAATTCAAGTCGCTCGAGAGGAGTCAACTAGACGCTGCTCAGAAGTTGAAGGATAGGTCCTATCAGGATCGGATTCTTCGCCAGGAGCTGAGCGAGCGTAGGGCTAGGCGGAAACTATACGACGAGACCGGCTTGTGCCACAGCGAGTCTTGCATCGACAGAACCACCATCGAAGATCACAAGACCTCATTGAGCGCCAGCACAGATGATTTTTTTGAGAGCTTTTGCGAACTACAAGAGGATGAGGGACCAACTGAAGCTACTGACTGCAACGAGGAAACCGAGGATGCTGACAGCGATGTCGACTCGCAAACAGGAAACGCTCATTTGGATGATTTCAAAAGCTTAGATAATATTGAAGACGGCGAGAGCGTGGTGGAGAGCGTGAACAGCGTTGTCGATAACTACAGAAACGAAAAAAATAATACTGAAGACCTGGAGCATGAAATTAAACTTGTTAAAAACAGCATCGCTGAAGAAATCAACCAGCAGCTAGATACGGTAAAGGAAAATATCCAATGTCTAGAAAAGTACTCGAAGTGTTGCAGTAAGGATAAAATCTCTGAATGCAGTAGTTTGGTGTCTTTAGAAAAGTACGATTTAAAGCCTGTTTCGATGCGTGCTAGACGGAATAGTGATATCAATTTGAACACAATATGGTCTAAACTGGTATCGTTTGCTTATCAAGTCCTTCAACTGAATCATGGTGAGGACTTTTTTCTTCCCTAATTACATTGTTTTAAGTATATATCAACTAAAAGGGTTTATTCCAGGTAACTGCTACTACGACTACAGCTCTCAGTTCCTCACCGCTGTCCTCGCATGCGATGTCTTGAGAAGAGGCGTCAGTAAAATGTGTAAGTGATTGCGCAGCCATACTTGTGTACCCACAAGTGAACTTCTTGATAACTTACCTTATTCATTATAGAATGTCTCGCAACTTTATTAAGTATTATCTACCTACCTACTTATAACACGTTACCTACTTATACCATGAAGTTGTTAAGATCGACCCTAGCCGAGCTAGGGTCCATCCATACCACCTGGAAACTTTCGCTTCCAAAACCGTTCGTTTCCAGCGATCGTTCCTTCCGCGTGCGTGCAAATTATGGAACGACCTCCCAGCCTCGGTGTTCCTAATAACTACGACATGCCTTCTTCAAACGAGGTTTAAAGAGAGCCCTTTCCTCTTGATAGGCAGCGGCATGGCTATGCCCTTAGCATTGCAGTTGTCCATGAGCGGCGGTTACCGTTTTCCATCAGATGGGCCGCCAGCTCGTCTGCCTACATAAGAAATAAAAAAAAAAAAAAAGTAAGCATTTTATTGCCTGCTAAAAGGTAGGTACTTATTTGGTAAAAAGTAGTAGCTGCTTCTCATACCATGTTGTGCCAGCAATCTAGCAATGTCTTCCAGGTAAAATTAATTTAATTGTAGGTCATATTTTGCAGCCCTACGTTTCTCCAATAAAATTTGCTACTGATGAGTCTGACGCAGATAGCTTTGCAGCACCTTATAAAAATACCAAAAGGAAAAAGATATCGAAATCAAAAAAAATAACGACTCCTTTAAAAAACAAGGTACTTAAAATACCAAATAAAAAGGTAACTGCCTGTTACATATTTCTCAGCGTCTCAGTATTTAAAGTAGGAATGGTACGAGTAGTCTTTAGAATTATGTACTCGTAGGTTCCTACTGGATAACTTGTAGAAACAGCACTGAGAAATGCATGCACTACTTACGTACCTACGTGGTGCCGTGTCGATTATAATATTTGTATGTACCTATAAGTGTAAGATGTAATTTGGTTTTGGAACATTTTTGACGACAGATTTAGTTATTTTTCATTCCCAGTCGCCTCCGGTGACAATCTTGCGGAGGCAACTGGGCATATACGCACTTACCTACATTGGAAAGGGATGCCACTATTTATCGTATATAGCGCTATCCCTTTCTAATTCAAACCTTGCGATAAACTTTTGTTTTCCTTAGTTTTTTTTGTGTTTATGATGAAAATAAACTTGATTTTTATTTATTTTATTTAATTTAAGAAAAGATCAACGTTGAGTCTTGTTCTCGAATACGGGCCTAAGTTTCATAAGTCCAATTAAGTTTAATCGTTTCTTCTGTAACAACCGGAACAATGACTTCGTAGCCGAAGATTTAATATAAAGAGTTTATCTACTACTGTACTAAATTCTGATCTACTTTTAGGTAAATATCAATAATAATAAGACCCGATCACAAGACAAATACAGTACGACCGATTACTGGCAGAATATGTATAAGCTTGCACACCGCAAAAGCGAGGCGAGGCGAGGGCGCAGCGAACCGCCGCGCAGTGCTCCTAAATCCACATACAAGAGTGCAGTTAGTCAAAAATCCACGTGTAGTGTTTGGTCTACCTTGTCGGAGAGTTCCAGTTGCGATTGCCCCTGTCATGTTAAAGTGGCTAACCCTATGTTGAAAATTGGACAGTATATTGACAGGATACTGAAAGATATTGACGATTGTAAACGCTCATGAAAATTGTAAATGGATGTTCAATAAATGAATTAATGACAATGTTGTTTTCATTTACATTACAAAAATTATGCAAAAGGTTTATCAACAATATAGTCGATGCAAAATCACGAAGAAACGTCAACAAATAATTCTTTGGTTGACGTGTCTTGACCCAGACGTATTGTTATTTATTTATTGGACAACCAACAAGAACATACACTTAGTAAATTCAATTACAGTATTTGACACACATGAAAACATGATAAGTGATGCCTTAATTTTAGGCTGCCACGGCTTTCACAGACAAAACTTGCGTATAAAATATAAAAAACAAATACATAGCTATGGACAAAAAATAACATAATTTAGGTAAAAACCAGAAATCAAACTACAATGTACCTTGATGCAAATGAGCAACTGATTTGAGGAAAGCACTGTATTCACCAAATATATCCACATTTCCCTCCTTAGATAATTTGTTATAATAATTTCGCTCACGATTTATGGCTTTTGGTTATATTTAGAATATAAAATTAGTCATTTAAATTTTGATCTTAATGCTCATAGAAAGGGTACAATATTAAAAGCGCGAACATATACATCACGTCGCTCGCTACATTATGACATGTAGACTTTTGGCCGCGGACACTTTGTCTTTTGAGTGAGATAGTGCATCTGGTTACTTTATTGTTATAAAACTATCAATAAAGTACTATAAAAAACGAGTAAAAAATAAAGAACCTCAACTAACACAATTTTGCTGATTTACTTTTGAAGGGTTAGTAAAGAAAAGACGACAGTTAACAAATATGCAACACTTTAATACATTGTTGTCTTACAACAGCAGATACAAAGTTGGTTACAGTATTCATTATTTTTTTAATTTCACGTCGATAGTTCATACATCAAGAACGAATTCTCCCTCCACCTCGTTGTAATTCGTATTATGCCAATATGAACGAATCATAAACATTTTATTTGTAATTGTTTAAGATATACCCATGCAAAGTTTACAATTGTTAAGTTCACTGTTGGAAATTTATCAAAATGAACACATTCATATACAGGCCGGAGTTAGTCGTACATATTAACAAATAAATATAACAAATATTTCTGTGTACCTCGAAAAGTTAAGGCGCTAAGACAAACGGTGGAAATACTATTAATGAGTAGTCAATTATGTATCAATACTATGAACCCGTATATTATAACGTTATAAGGCTATGCAAGTTTAATCTATACATATGTCTATGACTCAGGTAAACAAGTTATTTATCTATAGCATTTAAGTAGAGTTATTCATGTACTTAGAGAAACAATAAACTAGATGCAGAATCACGAAAAAACATCAACTAGAAAATGTCCGAGCCACACACGTTTAATTTATAACACCCAATTATTTATTTAAATATTGACTTTAATGCGACTGTGAAAGGGTACAAAATAAAAAAGCATGAGCACACAGCTGTCATTATGACAAGTGAAACAGAATGAAAGTTCCGTTCAACCGACGCGTTGAGCAGTGTTTAGCCGGAGACAGATTTTGAGTTAGTTTATTGTTTATATAAGGTTATGTAATTGAAAAAGAGTATA
>PQWD01001041.1:0-15773 GCA_019425675.1 Leucinodes orbonalis
ATACCTTTGTTTGTGACAAATGCATAGCTGTTACAATTTATTCAAATGAACATAAAATACAGAAGACAAAAAGGATTGTTACAAATTTATAATAAATAAACTTGCCCATACCTTTGCTTAGAATAAACATCATAGGTACATCTAAAAGTTTTAATATTTATGTTTATTTGAAATACTGTTTTGCACTGTTGTTGTACAGTGAAATTTTAATAAAAACAATAACAATACTAGTATCTAAAATAAACAGAAGCCCTTTTGTTTATTGTCTTAAAGATAAGTAAACAATTGTAAATCATACAATTAAAGCTTGCAGAGTACTCGATAACAGTCAGGCACAAAATTAAAATAGTTCTTTGATGGTTAGGTATAATTCGGTATTCTCCACCACCCGCATAAAATACCAAACCATATTTTTATAAAAGCGCACCTTTTTTATGTGTCGTTTCATTGATCACTTTTGCTAACTTGCAATATTGTATTGTTAAATACATTGAAACCAATAAATATTAGGTCAATTGATGATAGTGAGTAATGACGTCACATATCACTTATATTATACAAAATATATGTAAATGATCCTTTTTGACAATTTATAAAAATATGTCAACGATTAGTGGTGTCAAGTACCGAATTCAAAATATAAGTTTCGGTAACTGACATATTTATTTTTGTCCCTGACCGGTCGTGTTACACCTTACACCAATTAAAATTAACATGATGTTGATGAAATCTACATTATCTAAGCGATATCTTTATGATGAATGATCGTAGTGGACCCTAGATATTTATTTACTTTTCAAATTACTTTTACAAACGTACATAACTAATAAACGCAATTAACATTTTCAATTATTGTTTTCTTAGTAGTTCAATATTTTTTTAAAACGCTTAAATTAATTTAGAATTTGTCTAAATTGTAATTCAATGCGTTCTTGTTGTTATTCTTTAAGACATATCGGAATAAAATAGTAACATTGATGCTGTAGTTTTCAGGTAAATTAAATAATAATAATTTTTATCCGTTTCCGTTATCTGGCGGGTAGTTATTTATATATTTTAAGCTACAGCGACTATTGACTTGTTTTACTTAGGTAACATATAATGAAATTCATTAGGTACAAAATATTCGGTATTATATTATTTTGATATTAATTTTGAAATGAAAGAACGTGTAGGTACTTTACCTTTTTTGCAACAAATTCGAATCCTATTCCGTAGTAATATAATATTGTTTATATTTTATTTTATCGATAAGGTAAGGTTTAATATCGCTGTAGCCAACGTACCCATATACAAATATGCTTTAATCAGATCAAAGGAATTGGAGCCTAAGTTAAACCATCAAATGCAACAGTTTGGTTATTATTTACGCTTATTTTAACATTTCTTTTAATATGATGCTATAACACATACTTACTTTTATATAATTTAATATTAATTCATGCAATGTTATCTACTAACTCTGTATGTACTTTTCGTACATAATAATTGCTTATTAGGAAGGAATAAGTGAATAAAAAATTGACATACTACATTTAAAAGTTTTATAATGATTTTGTATTAAATTACTAAGTGATGAGATGAAGTTAAGTTGGAGTGTAAAAAATAATAATATTATGTTTAACAAAAAGGATGTTATTTTAATATCATGGAGTGTCTAATCAGGTTTTAGTTGAGTTATGCCATTCATTTATCTTTGGGTTTCATGGTATCAGATCAGCACATATGAATGTATTTTCTTTCTCAATAACATTTAAACTCAAATATCAATGTATTGCGTCATTTAAATAATTATTTAACTTCAACTTAACTTGTAATAGTTTGAACAGATGATTGAAAAGTCTATAACTATTATTGTATTAAAGGTCTAGTATACCATGATTATGTAAAACATGATTACTCTTTAATATTTACTGTCCCTGCTATTCGGTAGATTTTATAGCTTCCTATAAAATGATTTGAGCCTGCCAAGGGGTCCAAGTCGAAACTTGGAACTATGAAATCTCAGTGAAAAGCGTGGGACCTATGTCAGTTTCCACAAAATAGGTACTTTGGTCTAACCCGGCGCCAAGTTTATTTATTTTGGTCAAATACGTTACGGTTAAAAAGACAATTTCCTTATTTGGTCATATGTAAGGTCACGGGTAATTGATGATTTATCAAAATTTTATTGTTGTATGAAAAAGTCGTACTTAAAGTTCGTGGTTTTCGATACATGGGAACTGCTGGAATCTACGAAATTTCTGTTTTTATATGTTTGCAAGATCTGAAAAAAAGTAGACTGAAAAAGAACCTTAATTTCTTTAGTAAGCTTTTTCTTAAGTTGAGGTAACCACAACTAGTAACGTTTTTCAACGATGTTTAAATATGCTAATAATATATAGAAGGAAAATTTGATTGTTCGCTTGCATTACATTAATACGCTCTGAAACAACTGGAGTTTCTCTTTTATTAAGTAAAAAATAATAATTAGTGCTTTAATATATAGCCTATTTTCTAAAAACAAAAGAATTCGCCGATATGTATTTTGGATCTCAAATACCTAGCATATATTTGATTTCCTTAAAAGTCCTAGCGCGATGTGGTTGTAAATGTGTATATGTTTATAATAATTAATTGTAGTTGAAATACACAGATACTGACCATTTTACTTTAAAACAGGTAAAATCAAATACATTCATTGATTGCTCGATAAATTAATGTTTAAATGTTGATACATCTCTTTTAGGTACGACTTAAAGTTTAATTACATTATAAATCCAACAATTGACACACGTGACCTTTACTAGAGTATTTGTCTTTGGTTTCATTCCTTGGACGTATTTCAATTTGATTTCAAAACAATCTTTCAATTCCTTAACATTTAGTAACACGGCTTTACCCGCTTTCACCGAGCAATATCTTTTCAAATAAAGTGCGAAAAAGTCCAGTCGCATCATATCTTATATAATTAGCAGTCTATTATTATACATTTTATTCTTCTTGTAGATATATGTGAAAACTTGTTTTCGTATCATACGCTTTACCCGTGTAAATAAAAGTGCAGTGTATTGAGTAGGTATGTTAATCCGATTACCAAGATTAGGAACCTACTGATCATTTCAGCTCGTCATTCCAAGCTTTGTCCCCTCCGATGACGAGTGGTTTTTAATTTCTCATTTAAGTGATCCCCTGGTTAGGAATGGGATTTAACTTTGAAAATATCCCAGTGGTCACCTGTAATAAAACTTAACATAAGCTTAATATTAGTAGGTAATGGAGAGTATTTGTTGAACTCAAAAAAAGATAACTATTTTCAATTACCTACACATACTTAACTAAGTATATACCATACGACCATACGTTACAAAGAGGTTTCAGTTTGAAAATAAACAACTTCTGTTCATTTATGAAAAATAAAACCATATTGTTAAAATAAGTACTAGGAGTCCATAATTATATCGGAGGCATTCGATTCGTACTTTTCACTAGACAGGATTTTTTATCGTCCGATAAATTTATAAGTTGTTAACAACAGTACCTCTTGGCTATGTATGGTCCTCTAGTACATTTTTCGAAACCATTTCAGTATAATTAAGGAATAAGTGATATAAATGTCGCTGGTGGAGGTTGCCTGAGACCGATATCTGGCGCAGAATGGGGAGACCTGTGAGTGGGCTGCAATAGGCTGAAGAGAGAAGAGTGTCAAAATAATATATTCTTGCGAAACATTCGTAGTAATACTCTCCCATTACCAACGTAAAGCAATTTTTTTATGTTAAGTTCAATTAGGGGTGACGATTGGGATGTATTCTAAGTGTGATCCCATTCGTCAACTGGGGTGAAATATGGGAATATTTTTCAAATAAATCCCACAAGTCGCTGGAAGAGACAAAGCTAGGGGTGATAAACGGGAACGACCCGTACCTACCTAGGGACCTAGAGTAGCACTATCGTTTTGCCTAAATTTTAAGTTTAAAATCTTTTCAGTTCGCCCAGAACTGAATAATCTTCTTTTACAACATTTATAAACCGATTATGAACGACTAGACCTTTAAACAGTTAATTTGAAACAATATACTCGGTGGCCACAATACCATAACAGCTATTATCTGTATCAATACTTATAAAACTGTAAGGCAAACTTAGTGTATGTATCATCCTCTTCGACGTCTGACTAGTAATTTACTTTTCTAGCTACTAACTACGCACTCTCACATTCTACCCGATGCACCACATGTAGTAATCACCTCATTTCTACTCTGCTAGTGGTATAAATATGTTTGTAAATCCATCTATATCCGACTAGATTAACTACAGTCTACACTATTCCCTAAATTCATTCTCACCTGTTCCACGCTGACTTCAAGTTATGATGTTAATTTGTTTTATTTAACATTCTATCACACGTTTCGTTAAATGTATTGCTTAATACTTATTTATGCAGTTAGGTACAACTTCCGATAGATTACATTCCTACCAATATTTTGATCTGTCTTCAATATACATTCTCGTATCTAGGAACTGAAAATGAATATATATTTTTGGTATCCGTATGTTAACTATGCGTTGTTTTTTTACGTTATATTTTCAATACAAAATATAACAAACTTAAAAATGTAAGTTACCTAATTGGACATTGCATACGCAAAGTTGCTTGTTTGTGCTTAGAGATAGATATCTACGAATTATGTATCTAAAGCTAATATTAAATTAATTGTTGTCGTACATAGCCCTAAACTTCTACATAAAGTAAAAACAATTTTGTTTTGTTTTGTTTTGCCTCAATCCTAAAGGTAAAAATATACGAACAATATATATAATTAAGAAAAAATAGCTCTTAATAATATAGGACCCCGACGTACATAAAATGTATTTATTTTCATTTGCCAATTTTGTTTTCAAGTATGTATGTATGAATACTATTAAATAAATAAAATACTTGTAAAATGACGATTTATGCTAATAACGTCAAAATGTCTACTGGCGCATAATCTTTCTGCCAACGTTATTTGTGTTATACCTATTTCTATCGACTCATATGTAATAGTAACATAAAGCAATAACAAATATTATTAAGTATATACAATTCGTTGTAAGACTTCGTTATTATTGCTTATCGTTGTTCTATTGCTTTTTCACGATATTATATGCATATATATTTTTAAAGATTTAATAATTTGTTACAAATTTATCTTCGTTATAATAATACATAATAGTAGTAATAATGTAGCAAAACGATGTACCAATTTTTCAAAGATATTTAATTACCTACAATAGCTTTAAGAACTTCGTTAAAATTAAAATCGTTAGTTACTAGTAATTATAACAGATCTAATGGTTGAGTTATTTATAAAATTCGTGCTTATAAAATAAGACATATCTGTTAAATAATACTATTTGCAGGCAGTATTGCTGAAAATATATTTAGTGTGTTAATGAAATGTGCTTTTTTCCCACCAAGATATTTTTTGAATTCATGTAGGTATATCACAGTTATAGGCGTAGGTGTTCATTGAGAAAAGAAATGGATTTTGAATTTTGTACGGATTATCTAGTTATGAAGCAGGCATAATTTAACCACCAAATTGATTATGGTTCCTTTTAAATTCATTCTCAGGGAGTTTAATCGTATGCACAAATTTCAATTGTAGACTAATTAAACGTTGTCGAATACGGTTTCATTTTTATTAAGTATATCCCATATTTTAAATATTGTTAAAAAAATATTAACCAGTTTCAAGCCCTTTTGATCTAAGCCTGCGAGTCGTGATGCGAAAACCATAAAACTGACATTTTCAGTTTAATAGTTATATCTAGCGAATGACACATTTTGCCATTTGTTTATGATTTACATTCAAAAATCAATCCATCCATGTAACATATAAAAATAAAGTAGTATTATGTAAAATATTATATAAACATAAAAACATCGTTATTGAACAGAACATTATTTTAAGAATCCTTGATATTTTGAAACATGTTACTCACCGGATTTATTTATTTTTCTACCTCATATGTATAAATACGTTATTAATAGTTAAGGTATTATTTTGTTCTTACAATGACTTCTATGTAGTAGTTCGTAGTATCACATAGCATTTAAAAAGGTGTTTTTTAATTGTAGATTTCGTCCCATGACATTAACAATATATTGATGTATGTTCATTATTCTAAGCGATAGTCTCATGTGTAACGAAACAATCTAAATATCACTTCGTCGCAGTCTACTTAAAATAGCAGTTTCATTAAATCTACAATATTATTTCAATGCGTCTAATTCATAACTTAATCTTTTAAAACAATATTGCTTTAGTATTGCTTCTTTACGTTATCCGAAATCTAATTGCTATGTTATATTAATGCCTATTTAATATATATTATTTAGTCTAAACTTTTTATTGCTTACGTAAGTATTGCTAATTTGGACATTTTTCAAAATTTATCACTGTTTGCGTTTACTTAACTAGATTTACGAGAAGACATAATAACAGCACATGTCTGCCACTTTCTGCTATTATATTGCATATGCAATATGAATGGTCTTAATACATATGAATATTTTTGGATATTACTCAGGTAATACCTACCAACATTTTTTTGGATTAAATCCATCTTTTCATTGATGACATTTATATTTACACAGAGTTTTTTTATAATCGGTTCTTATTTATTCCCAAGGACATCATATCATGTACGGTTCATGAACTTTTAGTATAGACAAGTTTTGTTAGAATTTTATATTGATAGGGGGTAATATTTCTATATCCTACTTGATCCTATTTCTAAATACATTTGGTGTGCCTATTCTTAAGTGACTTATATCAATCTATAATTGTTTCCTCGCTATGTAAATATGTAATCATAAAGTTATTCATAACATCTACGACTAGAAAAATTGTAAAGAAGGGAAATTTGGTACACAGGGATGTATTTACAATTTAAATGTATATATTTTTGTATATAAGTTGCTTTCATTACGTTACCGTTAACTATGACTTACCTCCTTATTACTACAATAACGTTAGTATAATAAATATTTGAATAAAATATCTCAATTTAGGTTTTTTGAAAGCAATGACTTTGGCATTTCCTACGAAATATAAAGTTAGGACAGCTAGTGGCTACAAAGAATCGAATTAAATACAAGAATATGAAGTTGCAAGGGAGTACATGAGAACGGTACCTTTATACTGAACAAAACAGTAAGAAAAATAGAAAGAGTCCAGACAAAGAAATATAATTATAGGAAACGCATACTAAATTACATTATCAATAAATATTATTTTGAATTAACAAATTTTCTCGCAATATAATTTTTTCGATGTATTTTTCGTTTCAAATTTTCAATAAGTACTCCAAAGCACCAAAAACATCTAAAATTCTACAAAACCTATTCAATAAAGATATACCTATACAATTCCTACATTAATATTGCTTATTAATTTACAATATTGCTTTAAACGCGCAACCGTTGTCCGTAAGCCTATTTAAATTTGTATAAATAAATATGTAGGTTAGAATGAATGACCTATCCGACAACTATATAGGTTTAGTTTAAAGTGGTACTACATCTAAGAAAAGGATTATTTGGATTCAGGAATATAGTAGCTAGATTGACAAGTGCCTCCATGTGGCGGCCATAGATACCGCAAAAATTATACTAAAAACCTAAATAAGTACTACTATAAAAAGAAAAAAAATGTGAACGTTTATAAAACAACGTTATTTAAATACAAACTAGCCGTGAAATAGTTGATTGCGTTATCTGATACCTATTTCTAAACCTACGCTTCTATTGCAATCTCTATAAAAATTTCCTGCTCTAACTGAATGTATTGCTTTTTCGTTTTTGTCAACCGTAAAAGTACTCGTTCACAATCACAATTTGTTTTTTAAACAATCGAATAATTGAGGAACATTTTTCCAAAAGATTCACTATAATTGACAGGGTTTAAAAATCACCGTTGATGAATTGACTTGTGAGGCACTCACTAATTAACTAAGGGCAGCGAAGGATTTCCTGGTGAATACATCTTTTTTAAAATTATGTATTTTATTGCTTTGTAAATTTAACTGTATATTTAACAAGTGGTCATCATTTTAAAATTTATTCGCAAGTTAACTACATTGTCGGTACTGAAATAAAAAAGGATAAATAAATATCCACTTGCATTCACACAAAGCCCCAATTTAAGCATGAAGCTTGTATTATGGGAACATACATAACAACTGATAAACATACTTATATACTTCTTTTTCGTAAATACATACATATTTTATATAGAAAATACCCAGACCAAAACAATAGACTTGTTCATGTACACAAATGTTTGTACTGCCGGGGATCGAGCCCAGAACTCTTAGTGTAGTTGCCGACGTCTCAGCCATTACATCAAATGTCGTCGTTGTATAATATAATAGGAAGTTAGAAAAACATTATGATTTTACTAGCATAATGTATTCCTTTTCAAAAATAAAATCGTTAACGTGACCTTTTTGAGTTCTCCTATCCCCTAGCATCGTGATAAATGATTGCTAGCGGCAATGCTATCAAACTAATTTGAATAAGTAGGATAATCTATCAGACGTCTCGGTTCCAAATCCTTAAGTACTTTCTAGGTCTTTTATAATGGTTGAAAAAGACTTAATAACTTAATGACTTTAAACGTTGACTTATTCTTGAATTAGTTATTTATTATTTCAAGAGTATAATGTAGAAATATATTAAACAACTAGGTATTAACCTAGTTGTATCAAATCTTTTTATTGGAATCTTATTTAGAAGTCACAATTTGATCGTTATTAAAATGGCCCAATGCTTACGCATTTGGTTGCATTGTATGATGTATGTACATTATTCTGTCGTAATTTTATAATATTCATTTTTTTAAAAGCATTTAGATAACTTGTTTTTTATACATTTGTGTTTTTTTTATAAAAATATACGTGCCACCAGAGAATCCTCCGCTGTTTTGGGGTGATCTACATCTACAGTCTGCTAAGTCAGCTGCGTCCGACTGCGGTGCGCGACTCATTAGTGCCTACATTATTATTGCTTTTCGAATACCCATTTCTACCCGAGCACCTCGTGCTCGCTTCTTACCCTAATTTAAGTGTAGCTTAGTCTATGTTATTTTATTGCCAGTTACATCTTAGTGTAACACACGCTTATAAAAGGCATGATGGAATGACGCCCCGCACCTCTCGCTCCTTAACCGTGCGCCGGACATCCGACGTTTACCAGTTATATAAAGGGTAGCCAAGATGTTTAAATGAATCTATTATTGTACAGTTGCCGACGCCAGCTGCAAATGATACAATAGTTATTTTAGCGTAATAAAGTAATATGATGATAACTAAGAGTGCATTAGAGTAAGTGAATTAGACTAGCAAGACGACGCTGCTCTTCATATAGTAGTAGAAGTTTCCATTGAGGTTGGGATGTCCGGGCCGAGAGGCGCGTGGCGGGCGCGGGGTAGGGTGAGCGATGCCTGTGAGGGTATCTACAATACGCGAGACATCTGCGACGAAAAGCTAACTATTTAACATATTGACGGTCACTTGCGTTCTGTTATAGAATCAAAGGCTCGGTGGTTGATTTTTATATTGTACACACAATTTCTTACAATTATTTACAGCTTAGTCTTTTATTTTGTATGTGAAATAGCGGATCGTTACACAAGAAAGATGAACTAGGGTACGTTATATTTACATCGCAGAATGTCACCGATTTTTTCAGCTATTTATTGTACACAAAATATATATATATGGTTATCACCATGCTACCGTAAGGTCGCGGGGCGGCGGCGGGCGCGCTTCGCGCTTTCAGGCGCGTGCACCGTGCTAGGAGATGCCTGGTGCCGATGTCATTGTGGTCGTGTATCATCAAGTCGGAGGTAGTTATTTACCAAAATGCTTCCTACACCGACGTTTAAACCGGTAATAAAAGGAATATGTGTAACTGACGATGAGTTGTTAGATCAGAGATTAGGCACACGGTAGTCGGCTCGGCCGTGGTGTGCGGGGGGGGCGGAGCTTCGGACGGAAAGTTTTGGCAAGTTCCTCACCGAGAGGACGACGCGGCGCTCCGCTCCGTCCACCGACGAGCTCGCGTTCAGCTCTCGCGTCTTGACGCTTAACTTATGCTAGTTACTTCTAACCTACTTTGCGGTTGTAAAAGTCACCTACAAAGATATTACTTTCATTCATATTTCAATACTTCTATGTATATAAGGGTATTTTATCGATGGCTATATACACAATTAATGTTTAACGTAACAGGACGTCTTTCTACGGCCTATGCAACCGCGGCGCTACGGGGTCGTACATGATTCGTTGTTTGCGAAACGTTGCTCGATTGAGACGCGGCGCGCCCGCTATGTCCGTGGGCACCGACGGACTCGCGCGTCTTTCAATTTGTAATTTATTTTAATCAATATGCTAAGAAGCTAAATTCATAATAATTTTAAGTTTACGTGTAAAACCTTACGGTGTGGTTACGGTCCCTGGTTGCGGCGCGCTAGCCGGAGGCGGGGGTGGTGGGCGGGCGGCAAGTCGTCGTCGTCGTCGCGCACGCATGCCGACTCCTGGTGCTTGTTGAGGTAGCTTTTTAGCGCAAACGTCTTGTGGCAGCGCGAGCATTCGAAGTTTTGTCGGAAGAGTGCGTCTGCATATGTGCGCGCAGGTTGGAGCGATCGCGAACGCTTTCCCGCAGTGCGCGCACCATAGGGTTTCTCGCCGGTGTGAGAGCGCAGGTGGCCCTGCAGCAGCCACGGCCGCGAAAACAGCTTGCCGCACACGCCGCACACGTGTGACAACTGGTGCGTGAGCACGTGCATGGCCAGCGCAGGCATGGACACGTATGCCTTGCCGCACTCGCCGCACCGCTTGGCCGCCACCGAGTCCAAGCTGCGGTGCGTTTGTTTGTGCCGCGACAGGTTGGAAGACGTTGCATACCGCTTGCCGCACTCGCTGCATGTGTATTTCGCTTTTGGCTCGGGTTGTTGAGCGCACTCGACAGGGGCGTTGGCAAAATTGCGCCTCTTGGAGCGGCCATCAGAGACGAAGAACGCGTCGTAGGTATATGCTACGGTCTCTTTGGGTTTCTCCGGCGGTTGTTCCTGCGCGGGCGGCTCTGGCGGCGGAGGGGGTGGCTCGGGAGGGGCCGGTTCGGCCCGCGGCGCCGGTGTCAGATATACAGCGTGCTGGCTAAGATCGAGAATAGCGTGCGCCGCGTTGAGATCCTCCTCGGCACGGTGGAGGTGCGCTGCGCGGTCGCCGAGGCAATAGGGACGGTAGATGTCCTTCTTCTTGGGTGGCAGTGATAGAAGGGCGCCGGTGCTGGTGTAGCACATGGAGATGGATTTGCCGCTCGCCGGTGGCGGGGGGGAGACAGGCGAAGACTGGAGCTGTACGTGCAGGAAGGGCGAGTCGGAGTCGGAGGCTGAGAGGTGCAGAAGGGCGTAGGAGAGAGATTGCTGAGGCGACGGAGGGGCGGGCGCGGGCGCGGGGGGGCCGGCGGGGGCCGGGCTCACCTCGCCCGGCAGCTGAGCGGTGAACTGCGTGGAAGGCTTCTCCTCGGTGTACCCTGTTTACAGAAATAAACAGAGATGTATGATTTTTTTATAATATTTGAATAGCAAGGATTATACTGGGTTAAGGTACGAGTAATTATCGTTTTTATAATAAAATACATACATGTAACATAATTTTATACATATATACAGGATGAAATCGAGAACATTGGCAAAGTGGGTGGCGGGGGCGCGCTAATAAAGTAGTACGAGCTATAATCAATTAACAAATGGCTCAATCCAATGCGATAATTTATTTATCTTTTTACAAATCTTTTATGATAATTAAATATGGTATTAGGTTCCCATAGAAACATTTCATACTATAAGTGCAATAATAAGTCAAATGCCTAGCCATGTCGTTGAGCCGCAACGTTTTGATGTCAGAACAATATCTAGTCATTTAGTTACTTTTATTTGGCACTTTCATGTTTAATAATTATTTTGATATTTGTTTTACTTATAATTTTTACTCATAATTGCATAAAGCAAAAATTAATAAATTATTAATATATATTATCAATATAATATATTATCAATAAATTATTGTAAATCTATGTGTAGGTAAATGACAAAACTGTAACCACTGATATAAAAAGATTAAAAGAGTAACTCGAGTTTCTTGCCGGCTCTTCTCGAAGATCCTACTTATTCCGAACCGGTGGTAGAGTCACAAAAAATATGATAATAATAACAATTGACGATTCAAAAGTATCTGTAACAGATTTATTTGAATAAAGATTTTTTTTCTTTCTTTCTTTCTTTCAAGCAAGAGATACTCAAACCATTAAATTCACTGTTTACGCTGCTGGCGCCATATTTATTTTGATGACTTCTAGCGCTGCAGAGGAGAAAAGCAGGACTTAATTTAAATCACTTGACTGAGCCTTGATCAGTCATTTCGAAAGGGCATAACTTTCAATACGCCAAGTTGTTAAACGTTGAGTAATTTTAGTTCAAGCAACTATCGACCTTGGCATACAGTTGGGTGCCAGCGTTTAGCGAACGGCCTAGGCATCCAATTGGATGTGTAATTTAACCAGATGGCGGCGACATATACAAGATTGTCGAAAGATCGCTGGATGTAGAGATGGTTTGAGATGTAGTCGAGGTTTAGGTTATTGAGCAGAAATTAAAGGACTACTGTTATACCTTATTAGTTTACTTATTACAATTTTATTTATTGTTACCCTGTAGATTGTTTTTCAAAAACAGATTGCAAAATTAAGGTTGTGGAGGTTGATGAATAAACTAAAATTTGGAATGTACAGCGTAATCGGAAAAGCGTGAGTGTTTTATTTCAATACGCAAAGCATTATTATGAGTAGGAGGAACAAACGCGACAACAAACAACATATCAACATAGACAGTTGCGCTTTTACTGACACCGTATAGGGAAACCTCAAAGCAGTTTACACCGTCAGGGAACAAAAACATTGTATCACATGAAAACCTTTAAAAATCGCTACAAAGATGTGACAAAATTGACAGCGCGATTAAACTCGCCAGCAGCGTAATTAACAAAGAGACGGACATGGCAGGGAAAAACATTATACAGTTTTGTTGGCGTCGCGTCGGTTAAAATGTGAGCACACTTCGGTATGATTTCGCGTACCTATACTTTATGACATTTCTTCGATAATGCTAATAATTTTAAAAATATACCTCATTTCTACTTGTTATATTCGCCATCTAATGTGTCGGCCATTTTGAATATAAACCACAGACGCGTTTCTTTATAAATTCGAGCTATCATCGAGACCACTGGGGGAACACTGGGGAGATACCACCATCGTCCACTACAAAATTTAGTCCTTTCCCAATGACCGCCAACCAATGAGCGTCAAACGTATACGTAAACGTGTGGGCTGGACGTCCCACACTGCGCTTGACTAGGCGAGTTCGCCACGGCGAGGCTCCATCGACCATTTGAACGTCTAGTGGAGACATGACCGGCCCTCCACTTCAGCTTGCTAATTCTAAGACCAATGTCGATAAACTAAAGTGTCTCTTTCTTAAATATTTAACCAGTTCTCATGTGCCACTTTTCCCAAAGTGTGACTGACCCACAACTTTATCGTGGTTCCAATACCTTAAAATTGCGAAGATTCATATGAAATTTACTTCAATTTCAAAATTGGTTTTGCGTTAAAATAATCCACATCATTGTCAACTTGCAGCGGTCAGGAGTAATTAACCGCACAATTGTAGGTACTTAGTTTAGGTGACTGGATAATTGACTTAAATATTATGAGTAGTTATTATTATAAATTACATAATTATTTTCGTTTTTGGTATGCGTAGTTGGTGTATAAATTTTATTAATGAGCGTCCGTGGCTCATTGGTGTTCAGTTGCTTTCCGATCCGGAGAGTGCAGGGTCAAATCGCTAATTATTTAATTTATTTAAAAATTTAATTTAAAAAATCGCTACGATAGAATATGTTGAAATTATGTATGAATGGTTTCTTATATATTTTTCCTCGATTTCATGTGGTATAAGGGGTCATTTATTCAGCAGGTTTTACTCACTTAATTTATAAAAATATGAAACACGGAAATATGTCTCTTAAAAATCAACTACAAGTTTCATTCTTTTCAAGTAAGTATTACCACATAAGTTAAATATAGGTATTACATTGAGCGGTACGCGGCGTTAACATTTTGAAACTACGAGTAGGTGTGATTTTTCACACTTAATTCCTTAAGCTGTTTAAAACCTTTATTCCTCCAGTAGTACTTTTAATGTTAAGAGAGCCTGAGCCGGCTACCCGGGCTTACATTGCTAGAAGGGACGGGGCAAAGTTTGTTTAACAATGGCGTCAGGACTTGTTGAGTTAGCGTTTGCGTTTACACTAAAGTTACGTATTGCGAACTGAGAAAAGTACTAAATGTTAAAACAAGTCGAAATAAAGCAATTGTTCTTCAACCTATTGCAGTCCACTGCTGGACATAGGTCCCCCCATTTTGCGCCAGACATCCGTCTCCGCCTTTCATCCAGCTTCCCAGCGACCTTTTGCAAGTCGTCGGTCCATCGGGGAGGCGTCCTACGCTACGCTTGCCAAGACGCGTTCCACTCCAGAATGTCTGCTCCAACGGCCATCGTAAAGCAATTAATGAGTGAAATTAAAGGATGGACAGTTTTAGTTTTATACTTAACCACATAACTAAAGTCATTGTCAAACTATATCATCATCGTCTACTCCATCGGCTACCCCCCACTTTTATCAAATCTTCAGTCCATCCGTAGTAGTAGACGCCTAAACACGGTTCTGCGATCGTCCGTCACTCAAATACTACTCATCTTTGGATCAAGTTGAAATCTCTTTGAACATGAACGAACATCCTTAGTAACGACAGAATGAAAGGCTATATAGGTGCTAGCCTTTAATCTATTTTTTCCAACTGACTACTGCTGTGGCCGAGGTGGCCTTTACAGCTTCATCCGGCAATCGGAAGAGGTAGATGGTCTCAGTCTTAAAAATTTACTCTCGCACCTCAGCATAGCCTTTGCGGGAGGGTTAGTACCAGTATACGTTTGGGGAGAGAGCCCCGGAAGTAACGCGCAACGGTGTGTGCATAAATATTCGCGATTAGGGACTGAGCAAAACCTACGGGACTCGTGACGATGTCCCTCGCCGGCAAAGGGCGAAACCTCGGTCGTCGGTTTGTAGAGTATTTGTGATGTATTGTTGATGACATAGATGTCAGTTTATTGTCACGTCACTTTGGAATGAATGTTGTAACGGCTCATCGAATTGTTTAGCAGAATAATCCCACGGATATACCATATATATTATATATATATATATATATATATATATATAATATATATATATAATATATATATATTATATATATATATTATATATATATATATTATATTATTATATAATTATATATATACAAAAAGGATGGTTTCGATATTTTATAAATATATTATATATTTGTATATATATTGTTCTGTATATATATTATTTTGAAATAGATAAATATGATTGAATCATGGTTAAAAGTTATATTCATTTCCAGTGGCTCATTATGTTAGTAAGATATTAAAAATGTTGGCTGTTGGAGAAGATGAGTTATGGAGATTCCGGACCGTAAAAAGGCAGTGTAGTGTAAAGCGCCATCCAGTGCGAAGATCGAAGACGTACAAAAGAAGGTTCGTCGTGGAGAAAACCGGAAAATCAGGCTGTACCAAAAAGGAGAGTGAGTG
>PQWD01001042.1:0-149681 GCA_019425675.1 Leucinodes orbonalis
CAAAAGAGACTAGTCCACTCAAAGTGGAATCAAAGGCTACCGAGGAGGTTGTACCAGGTTTGTCGAGAGAGCCGAGCCAAGACAAAGTCTTTCACAAAGTAAGCGATATGAAACATATCGATGTTGAAGCAAAATCAGATTATATTGTGGATGGTGTAGATAGCCATACAAAAGAACCCACAAAAGATATTGTGGACATCCAAGGCCAAGCAGATAAAAAATCAAAAGAAACAAGTCCTATCAAAGATAGTTTCGACGTACAAGATGAGCTGAAAATTGTTATCGCTCAGGAGCCTAGCCCGCGGAGCGTAGTACTGGAAGTAACTAATAATCTCGCATCAACTTCGACGACAGAGCTCAGTCCACTGAAAGGAGTTTCCGACATAGTAGGTGACCAGGAAGATCTCGATACCTTGGAACATAGTTCCCAAAAAGAAATATCAGAAGAGATTATGGCTGGCAAAGATGTCCTTACGAAGGCACTCAGCCTGTCAAAGGATTTTGAAGTCACTAAAATCCTTTCAGTCACAACAGCAAAAGAAACGAGTCCCGTTAAAGAGGGCTCCGAAAGACAAGATAAGTTAAAAGATATTGTCGTCAAGGAACATAGTCCACTAAATGATACACCAGAAAAGATTAAACCTATCGAAGAGGTCCAGTCATTAGAACTAAGCGCATCAAATGAGATAACAGAAAAAAGATAGCCCTACAGATGCTGAAACTAAAGATTCAAGTCCTGTCTTAGAAGTGTCAGAGAAAACAAAAGTAATTGAAGACTCTTTAGTCAAAGACATTAGCTCAGACAAACAATTGACAATTATACGGAGCAAGCCCAAGAATCCCCCATAAAGCATGCGAGTCCTGTCCAGGAGCAATCGACATCACCACAAAATATCAAGAAACCCCTTTCAAAGAAGACAATTCCACTTCAAGAGGAATTAGAGGCTACCAAGATGGATGTACCAGATTTGTCGAGAGAGTCGAGCCTGCACAAAGAATTCACTTACAAGGTGAGTGAACTGGAACACATTGACACTGTGGAAAAATCAGACAAGTTTGTGGATAGTGAAGATATCCTTACAAAAGAACCCTCAAAAGTTATTGTGGACATCAAAGACCAAGCAGATACGAAATCAAGAGAAACAAGTCTCATCAAAAATGATGTTGACGTAAAAGTTGACCTAAAGGATGTTGTCGCTAAGGAACATAGTCCGCATAGCGTAGTACCAGAAGCAACTAATGATCTGGCACCTGCTTTGACAAGCGAGCTATTCCCTCTCAAAGGAGTTTCCGATAAAGTAAGCGATGAAAGAGCCGCTGCCTCGATGGAAATCCAACTTAAAGAAAAACCAGAGGAAATTCCGACTGGCAAAGATGTACTTTCAAAGGAATCCATCCTGATAAAGGATACTGATGTCACTAAAGTCCTTTCAGATACGATAGCAAATGACACAAGTCCCATCAAAGACAGTTCTGACGCACCAGATGTGTTGAAAGATACTGTCGCTAAGGAACATGTTGCACTTGAGGATATACCAGAAAACATTAAACCTGTCGAAGAGGTCCAGTCATTAGAACTAAGCGCATCAGATGAGATGACAGAGAAAAAGGATAGCCCTACTGATGCTGAAACTAAAGAATCAAGTCCCCTCTTCGAAGTTTCAGAAAAAAGAAAACAATTGACAAGTATGACAGATCAATCCCAAATAACCTTCATAAAGCATGCGAGTCCTGTCCAGGAAGTATCGACATCACCACATGATATCGAGAAACATTTTGCAAAGGAGACTAGTCCACTTAAAGAGGAATCAGAGTTTACCAAGGAGGTTGTATCAGGTTTGTCGAGAGAGTCCAGCCCGCACAAAGAAATCACTTACAAGATAAGTGACCTGGAACATATTGACACTGTGGAAAAATCAGATAAGATAGTGGAGGGTGAAGATGTCCTGACAACAGAACATACAAAAGATATTGTGCACATCAAAGACCAAGCGGATACGAAATTGAAAGATACAAGTCCTATCAAAGAGAGTTTCGACGCACTAGGTAAGATGAAAGATGTTGTGGTGAAGGAGTTTAGCCCACTTAACGTAGTACCCGATGTAACTAGTGAACTCACACCAACTTTGACGACAGAGCTCAGTCCACTCGAAGGAATTTCTGACAAAATAAGTGACCAGGAAGATTTCGTTGCCTTGGAGCAAAGTTCCCAAAAAGAACTATCAGAAGAAATTATGTCTGGAAAAGATATCCTTGTAAAAGAACCTACCCTGACAATGGATATTGAATCCGATGAAGGCATTGCAGAAAAAAAATCAAAGGAAACAAGTCCTGTCAAGGAGAGCTCTGACACACAGGATGATCAGAAAGATTTTGTCCGTAAGGTTCAAAGTCCGCTTAAGGATGCAACAGAATATATTGAGGCTGAAAATTATGCATTGTCAAAGGAACCCAGCCCGGAAGATGATATTGCCGAAAAAAAAGAAAGCTCTTCAGATGGCAAAACACAAGCATTAAGCTCTACGTTAGAAGTTTCTGAGACGGCCAAAATAATTGAAGACTTCTTGATCAAAGAACGACTTACAAGTACAACGGAAAAACCACAAGAAACCCTTATGAAACTTACGAGTCCTGTCAAAGAACTACCCGCATCGCCAAAAGATATCAAGGTGCCCTTATCTAAGGAGTCAAGCCCAGTAACGACAGAAGCAGAGACTGCCGTAGAGGCTGTTTCAGCTTTGTCGAGAGAGCTTAGCCTACACAAAGATGTAACTGAAAAAAAGTCCAATTAAGGATGCGGTCGCTAAGGATCACAGTCCGATTAACGTTGACGCAAAGATAACAATGGATGTTGCACCTACTTTGACAAGCGAGCTAAGCCTATTCCAAGGAGCTTCCGAAAAAGTAAGTGATGAAAGAGCCACTGCCTTGATGGACAGCTCACTTAAAGAAAAACCAGAGAAGATTTCGACTAGCAAAGATGTACTTGCAAAGGAATCCATCCTGATAATTGATACTCATATCACTAAAGTCCTTTCAGATACGATAGCAAAGGAGACAAGTCCCACCATAAAGAGTTCTGATGCACAAGATGAGTTGAAAGATATTGACGCTAAGGAACATAGTCCACTTGAGGATACACTGCAAAACATAAAGCCTGTTAAAGAGGCCATTTCAGCAGAACCAAGCTTATCAGATGACATGACAGAGAAAAAGGATAGCTTTACTGATGCTGGAACTAAAGAATCAAGTCCCCTCTTAGAAGTGTCACAGAAAACAAAAGTAATTGAAGACTCTTTAGTCAAAGACATTAGCTCAGAAAAACAATTGACGAGTATGACGGAAGAATTCCAAGAAGCCCTCATAAAGCATGCAAGTCCTGTCCAGGAAGTATCGACATCACCGCAAGATTACAAAGAACCCTTCTCAAAGGAGATTAGTTCATTTACAGAGGAATCAGAGGCTATCAAGGAGGTTGTACCTGATTTATCGAGAGAGTCGAACATACACATAAAAGTCATGCACGAAGTAAGTGAACTGAATCATATTAACGCTGTAGAAAAATCAGATAAGATTGTAAAAGGTGTAGATAGCCTTACAAAAGAACCCTCAAAAGATATTGTGGACATCAAAGGCCAAGAGGATACGAAATCAAAAGAAACAACTCCCATCAAAGATAGTGTCGACGTAGAAGTTGACCTGAAAGATGTTGTTGCTAAGGAACAACATTCGCTTAGCGGAGAACCAGAAGTAACTAAGAATCTGGTACCTGCTTTGACAAGCGAGCTAAGTCCACTCAAAGTAGTTTCCGACATAGTAAGTGACCAGAAAGATCTCGTTGCCTTCGATCACTGTTCCCAAATTGCAATACCAGAAGATATTGTGGCTGGCAAAGATATCCTTGCGAAGGAACTCACCCTGACAAAGGATTTTGAAGCCACTGAAAGCTTTTCAGAAAAAAAATCAAAGGAACTAAGTGCTACCAAAGAGGGCTCTGACGCACAGGATGAGCTGAAAGATGTTTTCGCTAAGGAACAAAGTCCACTAGAGGCAATACCAACATATATTGAGGTTGTTAAAGATGCCCTGTCAAAGGAACCTAGCCTGACACATGATATTGCAGAAAACAAAGAAAGCTTTTTAGATGGTATTAAAAAGGGATCAAGTCTTACCTTAGGTATTTCTGAGACAGCCAAAGTAACAGAAGATTTCTTAATGAAAGAACGATTGACAAGTTTAACGGAGAAATCACAAGACACTCTTATAGAACATACAAGTCCTATCAAAGAACTACCTGTGGCGCTAAAAGACATAAAGGAACCCTTGTCAAAGGACTCAAGTCCGATTGAAGAAATATTACAGGCTACCAATGAGGTGGTACCAGCTTTGTCAAAAGAGCCAAACTATCAGATTGAATTAACCGACAAATTAGGAGAATTGAAAGATGAAATCGCTAAGGAGTATTGTTCATCAAAAGAAAATATTAAAGATGTATACTCTGAGAAACCCAGCTCAACTCAAGAAAAACAGGAGGTTTTACCAATTATTTCAAGAGCGACGAGCCCGCAAAAAGAAATAACTGATAAAGTAGAAGTGCTGGATGAAGGTGATGCTAAAAAACACAGTCTAGATAAAGAGAAATCAGATAAAATTTGGGATGATAAAGACGTCCATACTATGAAACCCACAAAAAATATTGAAGACACTAAAGGCCTTGCGGACACAAAATCAGGAGAAACAAGTCATATTAAAGAGGATTTCAGTGCGCAAGGTGCGCTGAAAGATATTGTCCCTATGGAGCATTGTCTCCTTGAGGAAACACCAGAAAATATTGAGGATTACAAAGACCTATCAAGGAAATCTAGCCCGACAGATGTTATTTCAGAGACAAAAGGTAGCTCTATAGATACTACAACAAAAGATTCAAGTCCCATCTTGGAAGTCTCCCAGAGAGCAAAATCAACTGAAGACTTATTAGTCAAAAGCATAAGCTCAGAAAAAGAGGTGGCCAGTTTAACGCATAAATCCCAAGAAACTCTGATGAAACATACTAGTCCTATCGCAGATCTATCTCCATCGTCACAAAATGTTGATTTACCCTTACCAAAGGAAATAAGTCTACTTAAAAAAGAATCAGAGGCTACCATGGAGATTTTACCAGTTATTTCGAGAGAGCTCAGTCCACAAAAAGAACAACCTGGTGAACTAGAAGCACTTAAAGACGTAGAATCTGCGGACCACAGTCAAACTAAAGACGACTCTGAGCAGATTGTGAAGATAAGGACATTCTCTCAAAAGAACCCGCAAAGGATATTTTAGACACTAGAGACTTCGTAGATATGAAATCAAAAGAAATAAGTCTCATCAAACAGAGTTCCGACAAACAAGATGAGCAAATAGAAGTTTTATTTACAGCCAAAGTAACTGAAGATTTCCTCATCAAAGAACAATTGACAAGTATAACAGAGCAATCACAAGAAACCCTTATCAAGCATATTAGTTCTCTAAATGAACAACCAGCATCGCCAGAAAATATTAAGATGCCACTCTCTCAGAAGTCAAGTGCAACAAAAGAAGTTATGGAGGCAACCAGGGAGGTTGTATCAGCTTTGCCGAGAGTGGCTTCCCCACACAAAGACGTATATGACAAATTAGGAACACTGGAAGATGTTGACATTAAAGACCAAAGTCCTGTTAAAGAAAAATCTGAAACAATCTATGATGGTAAAAGCGAGCTTTCAAGAGAACCTAGCCCGGTAAAGCATATTGTAGATGATAAAAGTCTTGTAGACACGCAATCAAAAGAAACAAGTGCCATAAAAGAAGTTTCCTCTGCATACATTGAAGAGGAAAGTCCGCTAAAAGAAACATCAGAAAATATTGCATTCGCAAATGATTCTTTACCTGGGGATTCTAATCTGACAAAAGTTATTCCAGACGAAAGAAAAAACCTTACAGAAACTTTTGAAAAACAACAAAAGGAAAAATCAAATACAGGCCAAGATGATAGACAAACCTGGTTGATCACCGAAAAACAACTTCCACTAAAAGAAAATTTGGACAATATTGGATCGACTAAAGAAACCCATTTAACGGAATCGTGCCTTCCAAAGGATTTCTCGGATAAACAAAGAGAACTTAAAGTCCATGAAGCAAAAACAAGTGCTATCACAGAAGTCACAGATAAATTTGAAGAAATTGAAAAAAAATCAGACACAGAAACACAAAAAGAAGATCTTGTTATTGATTCTAGAGACGTGTCTATGCTATCACAAAATAACGATGCATACTTATCTAGAGACTCTTGCTCATTAGACGAAGTATCAGTTACATCTAAAGAAGATAAAATAGTAATAACGAAAGAACTAAGCCCAGTTAAAGATGTAACTCAAAAGATAGGTGAGCTAAGCGATAGTACGATCGAAGAAATATCGGAAAATATAAAGGATGTAACTCTAGACCTAAAAGATCCGAGTCTACCAAAAGAGGCATTGGAGGAAATCAGCGAGATCAATGAAAGTGAAGCATCAAAATCCAGTGCAGGCCAAATAGTAGCCGAAAAGGAAGTGTCAACGTTATCTTATGATGCGAATGGTAAAGTTTTTACAAAGAAAAGTCCACAAAAGGAAATATTAAGCGCAGGTCGTGACGATAAACCATTGTTCTCAAGGGAATTTAGCCCATTAAAAGATCAATCTATACTTCAAGAAATTTTAGATAAGGCTGAAACTGTTCAAGACGCTCCCCTGATGGAATTTAGACCGACAAAGAATGTCGAACACAGAAAAGATGAACCTACTGAAGTTTTGAAAGAAACCGAAAGTAGTGTTCTCAAGCAAACAAAAGGAGTTTTACTGAAGAACAAAGCCCCATCAAAACAATATCAGCGTTTGCTGAAGACGCCAAAGAAAGCCTGTCAGGGAACCCAATTCACTAAAGTATGTGCCACAGAAAGCTAAAGACGAAGCAATGGGTTATCCAAAGAACCAAAACCACTTGAAGAAGTATGCAAAAAGCTAAAAGAAGCAAAAGATTTTGTTGCTGATGAATACAGTCTAACTGAAGTATCAAAAAAGATTGAGAGTGAAAAGCAAGCTATTCTCAAATACCCCAGCCCAACAAAGGAAGTATTAAACAAAGACGAAGTAACAGAAGAACAAATTCCTATACAAAAAGTTTCAGAAGAAACAAAAAAAATGGAAATGAGCCTCGACAAGGCTGCAAGTCCCGATAGAGAGTTGGTAAGTACAGTGGTTCAATATCCAGAAACTTCTGCCAAAAAGCAAAGCCCCACCGATGGACATGATGGACACTATGGGACAGCGCTAGCTGAAGATTTGATTGCACACACCTTAGACAAAAAGAACCATAGATCATTTGATAAATTTGAAATCGAAAAAACTGATTGTATTTATACAGAAAGTGATAAAAAAAATAATGTAATTGACAGTACTCAAACTATTCGTGTAAGAGAAACAACACCTTCTACTGAATCTGAAGCAGACCTTTTACACTTGAGAAAGGAATCTGTTCCAACCGAAGAAGAATCTCTCGAGGAGGATCTCCTTTCAGATAAATCATTTATTTCACATGCAAGCAAATCTTCAAGTGAAAAGGTAGGAGATCAAAGAAATGATTTACCGTTTGATGTTAAATCTAAAGATTTAACGGAAATGTCCGAGAAAACGATAGCATTAAGTATCAATAAAGATGCATCAGTTTCATCATCTGCTAAAATATCTACTTTAGATGAAAGAGACCCCAGCTTGGAAGAGTTTTCGCAAGCAAGTTCACCAAAGGCAGAAAAAGATGTTCATGATGTTGACAGTACAATGGCGAGTCTTGAAATGAAAAAAGAAAGCGGAACGTTTTCAGAAATATTTAGTAAGAAAAGTAACGGTCACGTGAATATTGAAAGTGACCCTCTAATCAATAACATTTATGTCACAGAGAAACAGGAAAAACTCGCTGAAGAAAAAGTTAAAAAACAATTGCAAGTAAATGATAACAAGCATCCGAAAGAGCTGCATTTATCCGAATCAGAACTAAAACTATCCGAACAAGATAATAAAGCAGTATTTTCACCTCCAAAAACCCCTTATCATAAGAATATTACAGAATGCACAGAAAAGAATTCATTAATTTCAATTCCCGACAGCGGTATTGATCGTGAAAGTATAACACACACCATATATAGTAGTTCTGAGGATGTATCAAAAGAAGTAAGTTTGGAAGAAAAACATAGTTTTGAAGGCACCGAAAAAACAGTTTACAGTAGAAAAACAAGTGCCGAAAGTAGTGTGGTCAAAGAAGTTTCGGATTCATTAACAGAAAGCGCGAATATTTTAATGGAATCAATACATAAAGCATTTGATGAGGACTCCGTTCAACAAGGAATAAAGACTGAAGGTTTGGAATCATTAGGGGTCTATTCTAAGCATGAAAGAGTATCAACACCACCTACAGTACCCGTTAGTCCTTTGCCAAAAACGCCAAGCGTCTTTCAAGACGTAAAAGTTAGTGAAGCTGTGCAAAGTGAGATAACATATGACAAGTCTGATGGCAGTGAAGACACTATTACTAAAGTGGTTCACGTTGGAGATGATGTTTTAACACAAAAGATATCCACTTCAGCTGAAAAAGCACCAAAGACAGAAAAATCTTCAATCGCAGACACTGATAGTGAACCTGAACTAATTGCACTCATGCAAACTATGGGAAAAATTAAAACGGAAACCGACACGGTTACCAAAGTTATCAAAGAAGGTGAAAATGTCCTAACTCAGACCATTACGACAGTGACAACTAAGGAAGTTTTATCAAGAGAAGATGGTACACCTCAAAATATCAAAACTACAATAGAAACGACTACAATGAGCAAAGGTTCTGATGGATCTACTACTACTACGAAAGACACAAAGACTTTACTTTCAGAATGTTCGTCTACACTCAGATCGACATCACAGTTAGATTCATACAACATAGACACAAAAATACCAGGTGAAGATATGGAAATATCTTTGGATAAAAGTTCAGTATAGGTCCAATCAATCGGAAATAGATCCACAACAATTAGATTTAGAAGAAGCGCAGGGTCACTCTAGCAAATCAATTAATTATGACTTGCATGATGATAGTATTCCTAGCAAGGAAAAGGAAATATTCAAAACTCTTAAACAAGCAAATTTGGTAAGTGAAACTGAAGAGTATGATGAAGAAAATGTAGAAGATACTGTCATTGATACAGATGTTACTAAAAAAATTATTCGTGAAAATAACGTTGATATTATGGAAACAGTTACAGTGATAACAAAGAAAGAGACCATTAAATTAAGTGATTCAGTGCGTACAATAAGAACAACAATTGAACGTGTGACTGTTAGAGAATTCCCAGATGGAAATATCACAACTCAAAAATCAGTTGAGGTTAAAAGCGAAGGCTTTGAACCTTGTGATAATACAGATGATATTCTAAGTGGATTAAAAGAATTCGGAGAGCCAGAAGAAAGTATCACAAGTAAAACTGAAGAAATCAAACAAGACAGTGTCATAATTAAACGTATAATAATTACTCGCATTGTTAAAATAAAGTATGCCGACTATAATAATATTCCAAAGAAATTAAAGACGACTACAACAATAACAACAACTGATAACTATCCCCGATGGATCGTCGCGATCTAAAGTCGATAGCAGTATTACTATAACTGATATTAAGTTAGATTGTGCTAGTGAGCCTGACCTTGAAAACTATGCTTTAGTTGAAAATACATCAGTTCAAGTAGAAAAACAGGAAAAAAGTACCAAAATTGATGGACAAATTGTTTTACAAATTATAACGACAACCACTACAAAACAAGTTTTAGCTGCAAAAGATACAGCTAGAAGGAAATTAAAAACCATTGTAGAAACTATAACAGAGACAAGGCGTCCTGGTGGGATAACAGAAGTTGTTAAAGATGTTAAAGTTTCTGTATCTGATTATGACACTAATATAACGGAAGAATGCCTTGAAGGATTCATAGAGGTAGACACACCCGAGGAAGATACTCAGGAAGTGGTCGAAACTATTAGTGAAAATGGCATGTTAATTAAAAGAAAAATAACAACAACTACCATAAAACAAACTTTCCACAATGCATGCAAATCTTCAGAAAGAATCAAAACAACAATTGTTACTGTGACTGAAGATGAATATCCTGATGGATCAATCATAACGAAAACCAGTGAAAAAGTATCTCTTCTAGATAACTTTTTGAAAAATGACCATTCTGAGAGTATCCAGTCTAATATTAGAGATTCAGAATCTCTTTTAGAGGGATTAACTCCTAAAGGTGAACCAGAGGAAATAGAAACTACTATAACAGAAAACGTCAGAGATAAAGAGGTCTTCATTATTAGGACAACCGTTAAAAGAGTCATAAAAACCCGTTATTACGATGCTAATGATGTACTTAAAAAAATAAAAATAGTCACCATTGTTACACAAACAGATAAGTATCCCGATGGTTCAACTCAAACTTCAGTTGATACAAGCACAAATATTAGTGATATTGATTCAAAGGATGAAACTCAGTTGGAAGAGTTAAAAACTTTTAATACAGTCGAAGACAAAACAACAAATGTCGATGTACAAAATAAAACCATATTGGTAGATGGGAAATCATTACAGCAAAAAATTACTACTACTACATCGAAGGAAATTTTAGGATCTGAGAAGTGTGCTAAGCAAAAAATAAAGACCACTATTGAGACTGTTCGTGAAACAACATTAGCAAATGGCGCCAAGGAAATCACAAAAGACGTAAAGGTTTCGGTTGCCGACCATGGAGTTGAGGTACATGATGAAAGTTTAGAAGGCTACGTTTTAGTAGGTGAACCTACTGTTGAAACTAAACATGATACAGAGACATTTATTGATAATGGTTCAACAGTTTATAGACAAATTACTGTAACCACTACCAGGCAAGAGTTTGTTAACATCAATACAAATTCTAAAAAAAATAAAACAACTGTTCGGACAATCACTGAAGATAAGTATCCTGATGGTAGCGTGGTAACAAAAACAAATGAGAAAGTATCTATTGCTGATGTGTTCCTTCGGACACCTCCAAAAACGCAAGACGAAACCCAATCTGAGTTCGAATCTTATGTAGACAATGAAGAAGTTGAAGATACTACAGAAGATTCTGATGTTAAAATAGAATGATTCAAGACGGCTCCATAACAATTAAACGCACAATAACAACTAACACAAGAAAAGAGACTTTAGGTAGTACAGACGTAAATATAAAACGTATTAGAACTACAGTTGAAACAACTACTGTCGATGAATATCCGGATGGCTCAATTGAAACCACAAAAGATGTGAAAATTACTATTTCTGAATTCCAGAAAACATCTAATAGTAATTTGCAGGCTGCTCTTCAAGGTCTTTCAGCTACAGGAAAAATAAAGAATTCAGTAGACAAGAAAACAAATATTGTTTACCAGCAAGATGAGAAAGTCACTCAAACCATTACGACTTATGTCACAAAAGAAGAACTCAAAAATAATGAAACTAATGAAATAGCTGTCAAAACAGTCACTGAAACAGTAACTGAAAGCGTAAAAACTGATGGATCAGTTGAAGTAACGAAAGATTTGCGAACTCAAATTACATACTTGCCGATCGGTACAGGTTTAGATGACTGGACACCTGAAGAACTAGAAGAAATAGAAAAACAACCCACAAAAGCAGACCAAGAGTTGCCAGAACTACAATTAATACAAAAAGAAGGTAAAGGAGAAATTAAAGAAGAAAGGCAACAAAAGAAGCAGCGTTCACCAGTCGGTGATATTACTACTGACACGCAAACCTTTAATAAAGTCGTAAAAGATGGCGATAATGAAATTACACAAACGATAACGGTCGTTACCACAAAAGAAGTAATCAGCCCTGAAAAAATTAAAGTTACCATTGAAACCACTACGGTAAGCAAAGGTAGCGATGGTGTAACTAAAACTACAAAATCTACTAAGACTACTATATCTGAATTTAAGGAGGAATTTGAAGAAATAATTGACGCAGGGGAAAGTGAAAAATCTTATTCTAAACATTCTTCAAAAACGGGAGATATGCGCAGTTCGTCAGCAGCAAGTGATGATTTAGATCATCCAGGAATTTCCTCACCACCATCAGATATTAGTTCAAGGGGTTCGCGTGCAGCTACTCATTTATGGGGAACAGAAAGCAGTGGAATGTATTACAGTGACGATGATGGTCAGGGAAGCCCCAGTAGCACAAAGTCACAAGTAGCACATTCACCAAAGTCGAATTTAAGCTTTGAATTGGATTCGACCAAATTACCACAACAGCGCGGATCAAGTCAAGAACTTGTGTTCGAAAAGGATCTTGAATCTTTCCCAAAAGATCCAATGTCAACATCTATTTATGGACAATTGCCAGAAGATGATTCGTATACATCTTCTACCCACTCAGAAGTGAAGACTGAAATACGTTTATTGAAAATTCCTGCATCGCAAGAAACTGAACAACTCTTATCGCATGAAAGTCATGAGTCAGAATCAATAGAACATAGTAGTAAGATATCAGATGCTACTTTCTTAAAAGAAGCAGATGAACAATTTGACAAAGCTATTGAAGAACATAAAAAAGTTAGTGGTTTCCAAGTTATATCAAACATTACTGCTAAGTATGAACTGGGAGAGCAAACTTCTACAAGTACTTGTCAACAAAAATCGACTGTAGAAGAAAGTTTCACACTCAAAGACTTAAAGTCGGAATCTAAACGAATTTCTGAAACAAGTGTTTCATCTTCCTCGACAAGTAGTAAAAGAGAGATGAAATCTGAAAAATCTGAGCACAAAAGTGAAATAAAATCGGAAGACCCAATCGAGTCCTGGGGAAAGCCTTTAGGTCTGCCTAGTCCTATTCAGCCACCGACACAATCGGATGGAAAGAGCACACCAAAAAGACAAACACCTAGTTCCACTATTTTAAATAAAAATAAAATCAACCAAGAAAAGAGCAAGGAAGCTAAAAATCGAGCAACGGAGTCCCCAAGCAAGAAAAAAGCACCTGCTCCAGTTTACATGGAGTTGACATACGTGCCACACCACGGAAACTCATATTATTCGGCCTTGGAGTTTTTCAAACGTGTGCGGGCTAGGTATTATGTGTTTTCTGGAACCGAGCCTTCAAAAGAGATTTACAACGCCCTACTTGATGCCAAGAAGACTTGGGAAGATAAAGATTTGGGTGAGTTTTATCGTTCTTTTTTTTCAGTTTTTAGGGAATGCTAATTAGTTAATATTATAATGGTTTTAGGAGAAGAGTTCACAATTCTCAAAACATAAATACTAATAAGGTTTTGTTTATGTCAGAAAGTGAGTGACCTGATCATGTCAGAGCCGTATTGAGAAAAACAGTCACTGTATGAACTACTTATTCTTCGTTAATACCACCCTGCGCCTGTCACCCAAGTCACCAGATGTGAGGTCTCTTATACCCGTTAATTTCACTAGCTACAGTGCTCTTATCCAGAAAAACAAAAGCACAAAACACTCCTATTTCACGGGACGATATCTGGCATTGCGGTGGTACGTACCTAGACGACTCAGTATCGAGTTTACCACCTAGTAAATTTTACCTTTAACAACCAGTATTCCTGACACAATAGAAAATCAATTGTTTTTAATAAGCTGGTTAGACTATACAACTTTAAAGCCCTCTCTGTTTCTCAAGTAAAGCGTTTCTTTGACAAAAAAGTGACTTACGTGGAGTTATAATGAAGTGGAAGACCTGCTGAAGCCTTTAAATTAATCTACTACACACATAATGCATTCACACACATACAAATACACATTTACACACGTATCTACTTGCACGATGCCCATTTTTTTCCTAATAATAATTTTATATAAAATAATTAATAAAAATAATATATATGTAATTAATAATTATGAATTGGTACTTATATCTAAAATTAAATTAAATTAAATTTGTTTTGTTTTGATAATTGATAATCTACACTGGATCTCTGTACACTTTATAATCAATTATGTAGGTACTAGTGCCTACAATTTTATTTTTGGAAATCTTTTAATGTTCCTCACAAGATATGCTCTAAGCCTAGTGTTTTTTTTTTTTTTTTTTTTTGTATATATCCGTCAGTGGCAGTTATGGGGTTCACAATAAATTATGATTATGAATACATCAAACAGTGGACATCAGCTTTTTAAACCGTTTATGTAAAAAAAATATTTTAAGATTCTCTTAGATCCTTTTGATTAATCTGATATATAATTTATTTATTGTTGCAGAAGTAACAATTATTCCCACGTACGACACCGACGTTCTTGGCTACTGGGTGACCGAGAACGAGGAGGCGCTTGAGAAGTTCAAAATTGATCTATCACCTTCAGCGTCCCGGTGTACCATCAACCTTCAAGATCACGAGACCTCCTGCGCGGCTTATAGACTTGAGTTCTAGGTGTCGGGTCTATTTGTAGCCTTCTCATCGAAGAAGTGAGCCGCTCGCATTCAATGATGCTTCTGAATGGGGAATCGATGAAAATTAAATTGTTGTAGGATAAATAGGCTGTGATATAAAAGGGAGCATCTAGAAGCATCAATGTTGTCTGAGTGCACTACTTCGTATGAGATAGATTGCAAATAGAAATTAGACTTTGTGATATTTGAATGCAATTAACAGACTGCTATTGAGTTTGATAAAAACGTAGTTGATTATACCGATTTAGTGATCATTCAGGAGTGTTACGAACTGTGGAAGTGCTGGTGTTATCGTGTGTAAGGTCCCTGCGACCTGAAGCCGCACAGCGATCGCTACTCCCATCCTGACCGAGTCCTACAGCATCCAATTAAAGAAGTCTCTAACCAATCTCGACCTAATAACAAAAACGTCCATTTTTTTCTAAAACTGTTTTCTAGTAGCTTTCATTAATAAAATAGAACATGCCATTTAAAATATATTTCTGATGATATTTTAAGATGTTTGGTCTTATACAAACAGTAGTGCTTTTATACAAAATATTTAGCGTAACCAGTCCATTTTGTTTAGCCAAAAACACCGCTTGTGGGAAAAATATAAATTTTGGATGAATTATTTTGCTATCGCGTGTGAAAATTTTTAATAGTGGATTAAAATGCAGACATTTTGCAAGCACGGCCATGTTTATTTTAATAGCGAAACGCTTTGTATTAAGGACGTGAAAGATGTGGATCTTTAGAAATGTCGACGAAAACAATGACGAGTGTTTATACAAAATGCCTGATATAGGTACTTTGCTATGATCAAAGTCAAAGATATTTAAAAATATATATAACAAATAACAAAAATGTCTTAAAAAGACACCTTTAAATTTATGAGTCGCTCGTAAAGCTAGTGCAGCTTGCGCTAGTTCTATTTGTTAGAAGTGACATATTGTGTTGTTACATCTCCAGAATGATATATATGACTTCGCCTATAGTAAAACAAATATGAATGAGTAATAAAACTTATAAAATATTTGATACAACTGTCAAAATAATTTGAAAAACCTGCACTTCAAACTATTTTGATGTTTGTGCCGAATATTTTATAAAAATGGAAAAAAACTTACATAAAATAAAGAACTATATAAAGAAGTCATCTCTGTGATTCTAGACTACCAATGAGCCTAAAACGATAGAGAGCTTAACCCATTTAAGATAAATGTTTTAGTAGAAGTATTATTACAAATCGACCTCTCTATTTACCTTTGTTTAAGTTGAGATTTGCTTGTTGCGTCGAGTTACTAAACATAGTTATAATACATGTTACACATTTTACTTAATTAATATGTTGTCAAACTAGTGATACAAATGAATCTCTGTATTATTTGACATATATGGTTTCGGTCTGTTGTTAATTTTTGTTTTGAAAATGTCTAGTCGAAACTACCCAAATCCTAATGAAGACTATGTAGTCATAATTCGTTCCTATTTGAATTGAGTTCTAGCGTTTCTAATATTTCCCATTTAAACATTAAATTCTGGTGTAATTATAGATACAAGTATCCACTAGACGTTTTGTTTAATAATTATAAAGTTATGTTCGAATGTTGTGAGCGAATGTGATAAATAGGCTCATCATAAATTTATTCACCAATTTCACCATCTAGAATAAGATGTATAAGATCTGGGCTTTCCTCAAGGTTGATTGTTCATTTCCACAATTAAGTTATTGCCAAAACGTGAAACGATTGTTTGAGTCAATTAATTTTAAGTCATCCATAGTATTAAGCCGGTCTAAATCACTGTTGATCATCGCTTACTTTGCCAACATACTTCTAAATACGAGTATAGATAAAAATAGCAAAAAAAATTCGTGTATCAGGCACACCAGCACAATGTATTAACATAAAAATATTAACTAAAATGTTAACAAATACATAAAAATATGGTTATATATATATTTATTTTTATGTAATACTTTGTAAAAGTACGAATGAGAATTTATTTATAGTTGATATGATATAGTATGTTTAACTGTGTGTTGTTTGATGTGAGCACAATAAATATTATGTTTCGATATGTGAATCCATGCTTTAGGTGAATGTGGATGGGACTAAACAGGGAGACGAATCTTGGATCCAAATGGAGTCATGTCCGGTGTGTCTCAATATTCATCCGCTTTGATTTTCTATTTTTTCCAAAGCCAAAGACTATGTGAGGTTTTCTTGTGTTATTTGAATTTGACAGATGGCAGATTGTGGTCAGATGAGAAATCTATGAAGTTTTGATAAAATCCAATATGAAAATACTTGTAAACAATCTAAGTTGACTGGAAACCTCACCCCTACTTATTTAAGTGATCCCCTTCCAGCTTGCGCCGCTTCCTTTGTGGTTGAGACATATCGGCGATGACGTTAGATGCTTTGAGAATATTTTGAATAGGCTTTATATTTATTTCGCCAGCATCCACGACTTAGCTGGCTCTGAAGCCTGACCCAAAAATTTACTATTGTATTTTATAGCTAGAACTCTAATTAATGCATATTATTAGGAATTATAAAATGTATTATTATAAGAATTGTATCAGCTTAGTAAACATCAATAGCTCTGAGAAATAAATCATTATTAAAATTATTAAATGTTGTATTTTTCCGGCTGTGCACTTAACGAAATGTTATTATTAATTTCAATTAATGATTATTAATAATCCTCAAATTCAAACGTATTTTACTAATTTCATTGCTTTAATTTATTTATAAATTATACATTGGATTAATTTAATGTAATGTTAATAGATTGAACTTGGTATCTTGACGCATAAAATACCAATTTAATATATATTACATAGTAGAGTATCTGTTTTAATGATATAATGATGATTTTCTTATTATTTTCGATTTAAATTAAATTATTTTAAAAAATTAAGTATATATATATTGTTTTTCCAAATTGCTCTATCTTAATGATATTCTTTAAAGTTTTGGAATGGTGAAAGTGAAAAAAGTGGTAGGTAGATGTTATCCATTGTATAAGCTTATGTGGTGCTAAGAACTGAAGTGTTGGGCGATGAAATTAGACCTTGTATTTTCCGTAGTAAATAATGACGAAGGATCGAAAGAATTTGACTCTACTTAGATCTTACTGACATACTTCGATTCCAATTTCATATAACCCTTAAAATGAAAGTTGCAATGAATAAGAACTATTTTAAGAAATTTATGTTTCTTTAAGATGGAACATTGAATTAATTATATATTGAAATTTATAGATACAGATAGACATATCGGAAAATATGAAAATAAGTCACTAATATATAAATGCAATAAATAAGTGACCTCAATAGTCATCAGTTTTTTCAATGTCGTACAAAATGATGATTTCAATTCGAGTGTCACTTGTTTAAAGGTTCTGTTGCTTTAGTTGATTGTCAACCTTAATTCAAAGGGTTAAGAACTTCGTCATGACTTACACGTGAAATGTGTGACACGCTTTATGGTTGGGGAGACTGATAGACAGTTTTTAGTTTGACGTCATTTGTTTTAAAAATAAATTATGTAACGATGCAGTATTTCCGTTAATATGTTTAATAATTTAAATAATGATACACCCTTAAATGGACTTAGGTACATATTTGTAACGATTATTGTATTACGTAAAATTAATGATAAACATTCATTGTATCAGTCATGTCGCTATTCTCCATTCAGCGTGTTTGATGAAATTGTATGACTCATTAAAGGTAATAAAAAAAACATTAAAAACGGCATTGATCTATTATTTTAGATGAAATAGTGTCCCTTGCATCTAATAAAATAATACTGGCATAGAAAACAAGAATGTGAAACAATAGCGATACAATTCGTTATACTAAGGAATTTAAAAAACTTACCACCTACATGCGGGTACACTTCATAAGTACGCAAAATGAAATCCCAATATTCAGAATAATACATTTCAAATTCCGATTTTCGATTATTCGTTACAATATTTTGTTATTTGAAACATCGTTCTTATGACTTTCGGAAAAAAATAATTGTGTCCAACTATTCAAAAGTTGAGAGCGTCGGTTGCTCAATTGTGTGGACTGTCGCCTTTAGAATTTATATGTACGTTATCCAACGCTCTTACGGTGAAGGTAAACATCATGAGGACACCTGCGCACGCCTACAAAGAGATCCAAAGAAATGCGTGAAGTCAGCAAATCCGCATTGAGCTCGCGTGGAAGACAAAATTATACCTATACACAGTGTTAGATACGCCATCCGCGCCTCAAAAAAAAGAGATACAGTTATAGGCTCTTTGTTTAGGTAAATGTACGCTTATTCGAAATATGCGTATGAATGCTATCGCTGCATTCGGAATACTTTTTTCGATTGTTTTGTGAGCACATCTATACTTTTTACATCATTGCCTATACACCCTATATGGATAAGCTCGAGCCCCTCGGTGGGAACGTTTAATGGGCTTATGCTGAAGCAGAAACCACGCTTCGAATGCAGACTCCAAAAATTGAAAGTCAATATTAGCTCCACATCAGTTTATTGCAATATCACATACAGAAAAACAAACACATAAATAACAAACAAGCTTACATTAAGGAGGCAAATTTTAATAAGCATTTCATCTTAATCTACTTTACTCATTCTATCACATTGATTTCTAAAACAATTTACCTAAGTAAATAAAAGCTATTAAAATTACTTGTGACATTCTAACATTAATCCTTTGGGATATTTGCTTGATAAATATGATAAAATAAAACTATGCGATACAAAATAATTGGCTTTGTAAAATACTTACATTTATATAAAATATGTCACAGAAACATAAATTCTCTAGCTATGTTCAAATATCATATACAGAGACGTACTGCGATACTTAATCTCTAGGTAGCTTTATAAAACCTATGTTTTCCTATGTTAATTATTTTATCGACAACATACAACATAAATTATTCAAAAGATAATTTTCGTACGATTTTAAATTGTGTGATATTGTGACAATATGTATTTTCTTATTTTATATAATTTTTATTTAATAAATTAAAGCCGTACCACGAAATATATACATAACATAAATATACCTCATATTTTTTTAATTTATATTCATCATCATAATATCAGCCATATGATGTCCACTGCTGAGGCCTCCCCCAATAACTTCCACTCCAAACGATCGGAAGCTATCTGCATCCAACGGCCACCCGCAATCTTCCTCAAAATTATATTATCAGCATTAAAAAACCTGTTGCACTCAACAAACTCTGGATGTATAATAATAAGGACATAAGTTTAAATATAACATTTATAAGCAAATTAAAAACTACTGCATTCACTTGGCTTAATCTCAATTGTATCTTTATTTTTATAGACTATTGTGTTAAATATACCATAGTACAGACTAGATCGCATACAAAACTAAGCATTTGATAAAAGAAGAAGTATTTAGGTACCTCAATAAAATACATTTTCGCATTTTTATACAGTTTATCTCGGTTGCAAATATTTTTAACATAAATTTATTTTATTTTTGGAATTTCTCGTTTTGATAATAGAGGAAACCTTTAAAATGGTTATTTATTTCAATTTATTTCTAAAGGAAATTTCACAAAATATTAACCTACTATTAATCATCCATCAAAAAGACGATGACCGTTAGTTATTAAAACTAATATCCATGAAAACAGAGGTACTTACATTAAACTATTTTATTATGATATATTTGTAGGGATGATTTAGTTTTTTCTAAATTTTTATTTATCCATAATACTGATACGCCCATCAAATATATATATATATTTTTATAAATGCATGATCTTTGTTATAACAACAACTAACTATATTATTATACAATAGCACTTTTTAAGGCGCATCGTGAATTGGCCGTGCGGAAAAGTAAATGTAATTCCCATTATTGTCGAAAGAAAGATTCAAGCTAAACCAGACTTAAATCACATAATATTAAAGTGCAAAGTAGTGCACCAGTTGTCCGTGTAACTTGTGAGACTAACATGTCACGACCGGCCAATACCGGCACAGGAAGAAGTCGCGCTGTGCGTAATGTATGCCGATTGGTCAAATAGCGTTTACCACGCTTCTAAAATGTGTCATATGCGCCGGTACATCGATGTGCCTTTTTATTGTGTTCTACTGTTAAACGATATAAAACCCTTGATTTTCCCTAAGCTGATAGGCCTAAATTGTTTGGCTTCAAATAAATTTGTTGTTAACCCCAACAACTACCAGGACAACATGAAAATTGTGGCAGTGGCACTTAATAGCATAAATATAGCGGAAACCAGTCCAATGTGACCTAATTTGACGCACAATCTATCTCCCTTCCTCATTTCACAAGCAACTGCAAGCAACAGTAACAAGAAGCAAACATTTGTTTTTTACTCTTAGGTCACATGTTCGAGTATAACCATCGTAGATATTGATTTTATATTGTGTTTGGAATAATTAGAAGTTTATTTTAACAAATCGGGATTAAACATTGTGTGACGTCACGATCATTTATTTCAGTCTATCAGCTACAGAGAAAAAGAGACAATCTTTTTTGTCATTTCTCTTTGATTCATTAAAAAATTGCTCGAGTAGAGCTCTTCTGGACTTCATTTAAACCTCATATCATCTGGTTTCCTAAGGAAGTAAGCAACTCGGTCGATAGGCACCCGATACTCGTGCATCCAGCGGTTACCCTTGCGCAGCGATCCATCGATGCCGTCCTGCCAAAGACCGGCTGGCAAGTACACTGGAAAATTAAAATTAATAATGTTCAAACAAGTCAAGTTTAACGCCAACGATTCCGCTTAAAGATGATAGTTTTCAAGCAATTCTTGTTGACGACCCAATTGGTGTTGCGGTTGAGAGGTCGGCTGCAACACCAAGGGTTCCGGTTTCGATCCCCGGGCAGTACAAACATTTGTGTGCATGAACATGTCTGTATGTCTGTAATGGTCTGGGTGTTTTATATGTATAATATGTATGTATTTACAAATAAAATGTATACAAGTATGTTTATCCGTTGTTTAGTACCCATTATACAGACTTTAAGCTTAATTTGGGGCTAGATGGCGCTGTGTGAATGTCAGTGGATATTCCTTCCTATTATTAGTAGCTGTGACACCGATTGCGGAATTGGTTGACAAGTTTAAGTTAGTCAACAGACAATGGATAGATACTACGGTTCTGTCAAGACATAGGTACAATTAAAAAAAAAACAAAATAGTTCAGGAAAAACCCTGACTGATAAAAATTCAAAAACCAGCTCTTTACAACACCTACGTAAGCAACACATTAATATTTCTTGTTTAAAAGTACATGTTGAAGTACAATTTCTTATTTTCATGGTATCGTAGACGAGGACGAAGTTTCACCTAGCTAATGCCATTATACTAGTAGACGTCGACAGGTTGTAGCAGACTTCACAGTCATCCAGGAAGTAAATAGGGGTACTAGGATTTAGACTTGATACTGAGTCGTCTAGGTAGGTGTCACCACAGTGCTAGATATATTCCCGTAAAATAGGAGCATTTTGCAGTTTTTTGTTTCGGGAGGGCACTGTAGCAAGTAAAATTACCGGGTATAAGAAATCAAATATCTGTTGTCTCGGGTGAAAAGGAGGGCAGTGTTGACGGAAAATAATGACTACCTGCTATTACTGATTTCCTTCAACCATCTTCTTACTTTTCAGACAATCAGGTGATTGCCTTAAAGGAAAATATATAATGTCTTAACCAAACTTAGGTAAATTACATCTTAATTGACTTATCCGTATGAGGTCGTCTCGTGGGATTAGACCCTGGGTCACATAGAGAGAGATATGCTCAGATCTTAGAGATAGTTGTGGCAGTCAATACCATTTCCAAGTACTATGATAGAATGAAGACAAAACCCCACAGCATATGGTATTTTGAGCACAATTCTAGGGTTGTCTTGTCTAGAAGACGTGAGTGTTGCAGGTTCCCAGTACCTTCCCGGGCAGTGTGTCCCTGGTGCAGCACGGGCGCGACGACGACGTCGTCCCCGACGGCGAACTCGTCCGCCGCCGCGTCCCCGCCCGCCGCCGCCCACAGCGGACGGATTAACGGCAAACCCTCTTCCAATGCTTCGCGCTTGTACTTCATCAGTAAGGGAGTCACCTGCAATTAGCAATTGTGTTCACACCACATAACGTTGACGCACTTTTTATGAACCATCAAAAATAAAAGAAGAGAGAAAATAAATGTATTTAACCACGAAATTTCAAATAACAGACAAGGACAATACAATAATAAATATGTAAGATAGAAACGTTGCCAACAACCGCAATGGTCTATTATTGGATGAGTGACCGAACAATTATATTTCGAGTCACTTCAAAGCTTCGGATCGCAAATCTCATAACGGAATCTAAGGTTCTTCTAGAAAAGATCTCATATTGAACATGTTGTGGCTAAACTTAAGATGAATTAAATGCTTTAATAAATATTATCATATTTCCTGTGAAAATAAATCATAACCCATTGAACGCCGGGAATCCAGACACAATAGAAAATCTATTGCGTCTAGCGCTTAAGGCGATCCCCAATGGTGCACCCCAAACTAAATACAGCAAAGTTTGGTACTTACCAATTTTTGTCGTAAAGTAGTCAAATTCTTCGCCATTTCTAATACCCTCTCATCATTGTATTTGCTGGGCAAATGTGTAAATTTCATTACCGGTAAGAATGTGGCCAATTGAAGCCATCTCATATAAAGCTCTCTCTCGGGTAATGCAATACCATTTTCTTGTGTTGTATTAGTAGAGCTTATGTCAACTGAACCTTTGGATGTGGGCAGAAACTGTTCACTGCCAGGCCAGTATATATCTCCGCCTACCGCTCCTGGCATTATAAATGGGTAACCATTAATACCATAAGTTAACATTGTAGGTATAACTAATCTTAATGCTTCCCACGTAGATTCAAAAGGCGGTAGAGAAACGAATATCGGAGGTCTAGGCAACGAAACAGCCGAAGACACCCCAATAATATTGAGAGTATTTTCAAAAGTTTTCGTAAATATCGTTTTATATTGATCAGGATTTATCAGTTTCTTTTCGCATTGATAATAATGCGGCAAATCGTACGCCAATCCAAGATCGAAGTAAAAGGAATCAATATGATACTTGTCTATCACAGCTTGTAGTTTATTAAGTATCCATGGCACTGATTTATTGTTTGTGATATCTAAAACACCGGCGCTAGCCATGGATTTGTATCTTGTTAAAGCTGGTATTCGCCTATCGCTATTTCTTTCGCTTATCAGCAGTCTCTTTTGCACACACTCGGCAAAATTTGCACTCTCAGTACTTATGAAAGGTTGCACAGTAAACGCTACTTTGAATCCTCGCCTGTGCAATTTATCGACGGTTATGTTCAAAGTTTCAAATCTGCTTGTATCTACTGAAAGATCACCAATCTCGTTCTGCCAAAATTCGTTTATAAGCACATGTCCTTGTTTAAGAAAACCTAAATTGATAACATCTTCGGTATATTTTGAGATCGTTTCAGCTTGCAGCTCTTGTTTGAAGCGGGGAGCTATTTGCCATACTGGTTCTGATATAAGCGATTCCAAAGTGGCCATGTCTGCTGGTTTCAAACCATCCCACAGTGGTGCGCTTCTATGACTATGAATCGACGAATGAAGGGACTTCATATCTTTAGAGGTGCAAATATTATATTTCATTTCTGCATATTCGTTAAATCTATTCGCATACGCAAAATCGTCGTATTTAGCTTTGATGCAAAGTTCTTTTGTTTTGCTATTAACAGACACGTAGAGAGGTGTTTCTTCGTCAATTATAATCGCAGCTCCTTTAGAATTGATAAAGTATCTTGTTAAAACGTTTCCCCATTGTGATTTAAGCATGTCCCCGGTGATAAATGCTGTGTAGTCAATGGAGCCGGTGGTGAGGGGCCAAGAGAGGTTGGACGACTGTCCTCCACCATACCAGTGGACCCTAGTGTCACTCCAGTCGAAACAATCGTTTGGAGATATGTCTGAAACATCAAATATTGTTAATACATTTCTGATTACTATTCTTTGAATTAGTCGTCTTTTAAATGTAGACTTTGCTATCCGGGAGTCGTGAGATTTGAACTCGTGGCCCCCAGATCAAGCAGCTCAACGCTCAAATCACTGCCAAGAGTGCCAAGACTGCCAAAACAATATTATTGAGTATTGTAGTTTGTGACACATTTGTTTTTTTTATGGGTGGTGTTAAAAAAACACAACTTTCCAAGGCAGAAAAGAATTCAGATAAACAATTACCGTGGTTCAAAGCCTTCCAATAGATATTATAGCAGGTAGTATTATCGACGGTTGGGTCACGCGGCAAACTCTTGAGGTAGAAGCGCAGGTTGTGGAGCCACTCAAGACAGACTGAGCCGTCGCCGCGCCGGTGCTCCGGGAGACATGGGTATACTTCTCCTTTACCTTGGATGCTCACCGCTGGAATCGAGATACTTTAATAAAAAAAAGGCTATAATGAAAGGATTATTTAAATGTTAAGGATTCTTGGAAAAATTGATTCCGAGCCTGCGCCATAGTATGGTTAACAATATTATTGTTTTTTTAACACTTTTATTAGTTGAGTTAGGTTTTCCAGAATTTGGTTTTTAATATTTATTTTGACTACTTGCTTATTTTTTTTTAGACTTTCTCCACTTCATATAAGTAATACAAAACAGTTCTGCAAATAATTAATATTTTTTTAATCTCTGATATCTTGCTAGATTCTTGTCAGTAGATAAAACATTTTTGTACCAGTGGTAGATAAAATTTGACTTTAAATTAAATAATTTGTTTTCATTCATATTTTTTTAAATTGTTTTATATTTGATTTATAATATATAGATGACATACGTAGGTAAAAGTTAGTTGTAGGTGAAGTTCTTTTTGTGACAACATGTATCACTCGATGCTAGACTTGTTTGTTCCAATGAGAACTTCCACATTTAATTCATTAACCGCCGCTGATAGTTTATTCAAGAGGAACAGTTAATTTTTTATTGTGTGTGAACTAGCAGTTTATATAATGCATATGCATTGCATAGTCTCCAGGTAAACATCATAATATGGCATCAGCTCCAATTCTACCTAGTCTCATGTGGTTAAAGTGATAACAAGAAAAACACAATTACCCAAGCGCGCCTTAAGTATCTCCGTCTCATCGCTATTGAAGATTCTAATCAGTCTTTTGGGCTCGTTAAACTGTACACTGTCGAAGTAGGCCTTGGTAAGAGCCTGCTGGTGGTAAAGCACGTAGGCGAAACCAACAAAAAAGGCTATAGCGAGGAACATCAGGCCGACGAACGCGCGCAATTTGTAGTCAGTCGGCTTCTTTCTGATCTTCTGTGGAATGCTCTAAAAAAACAGAGACAGTTTTGGTGAAAATCCATTTCAATAAGGTTTGAAAATTGCTCCTTTTTCTCTGCTGGTAGGAAGGAGCCTTCTAACTCTTAAGTTTCATCATTTTAGGCGGGTACTGTTTGGGCCATTTCCGATGAAACCACTTTGACTCAAATCAGCAACTTCCTTAGCACGAGCTGTAAGGGTTATAGGATAATGAGATATCTTTTTTCGATTTAACCACCAGTCCACTAGGTTGGATGAGGAAAACGGAGAGCCGAGATGTCTGGCGCAAAATGGGTGAGACATACGAGTATCCAACTGTAGGTTGAGTTACCTACAATCTACATATATTATTAAAAACAAACTAGAAAATTGGACAACGCCAGAAGATGTTATGCAGCAGTAACGCAAAAAGCGACAGTCGAGCTTTCTCGCTATCAGTAAATTTACTTTGGTGATATTGTTGTTTATTAAGTTAATAGGTGGTTAGCTCGGTAGTAAATCGTCACGTAAAAAAGTGTATTGCACTTCTGTATTTCGAGATAAGGGCATGTATCTAGTAAAATTGCTGAATATAAGAGACCTCATGTCTGTTCTCTCGAGTGACGGGCGCAGGGCAGTGTTAAACCTACTATCATTAATTTCCTTCAACACTGCATTTATCGTGGTCAGGTGTGCCACTTACCACCAGGGGAGCTAACTGGCCGGCCCTTTCAATTATGGTATAAAAAAGGTACCTGAAGTTTCTCCCTAAGCAGGCTAGCGAGAGAATTGACGGACGTCACCGAGTTGCTCGGTGAGTAGTCTTCATCATCCATGCTGAACTCGGACCTGAGTCTTCGGGGAGTGCGTCTGGGTGATCGGAGAGGGACCCTGTAACCAAGGGATTTGTTTAAATAACCATGAATCCATAGATATAATAATATGATGTAAATTTATTTACCAATACGCAAAGGGAAAACGTGGTGGGTTACTCATTTTTTTCATAGCTATGCTATGCGGTAAGGTCTGTGCAGTCAGCCGTGATTATGATGAAGTCAGTTTATTATTAAATAAAATGTAGCCGGATAAGACTGGCTTGATTTCTTTGTTTTTTAGAGTTTACAAATTTTTATACATTGCGTATAAGCTGATCACCAGACATTCAGAAAATCAAGGCGAACTGCAAAAATTTCATCCGTTTGTAGGAGCCGACTAAGGGATCTTATACCGGATGGTGGGCAGCAGCGCCATCCTGCGTACTGGTTCACACTGCGGTCACCAACCCGCTTGCCCAGCGTGGTGACTACGGGCATTAACCCCTCAATGAGAATGGGGGAGACCTATGTCCAGCAGTGGACTGCGATAGGTTGAATAGGTAGTTGACGTTCCCCGTATTCGGACTTAGCATTTTGCGTCTTTCATTATGCGTACTATAGGGAATGGAATGACCTGCCTGCGTCTGTGTTTCCGGCCACATACAACCCCGTGGCATTCAAAAAACAAGTGAATAGGCTTTTTCTGGGCAAGCTCGCTCCATCTTAGATCACTTCTCTTCCCCTAAGATAGTCTGTGCTCAAGAGTAAGCCCATCAGATACAAAAAATATATATATCGCTGCAGTTCTGCAGAATTCACCACGAATAGGTCATGTTTTATTCCATGTGTATTGATTTTGCTCCCCATCCCCCTCCACTTTTTATTTCAAAGAAGCTAGAAGTGCGTAGCTAACTTTAATAAATGGAGAATGATAAGGAAATCTGGGGATAGGGAGGGGGGAATTTCTAGTTTTTGGTAATTTCACTTGGCATAGTTACGAAACTCAATATTAAACGTCGTGGCATTGATGGAGAATAACTATTAGTTGTTGGTCTCAATCAATCTCTTATCACCAAGTGAGCGTCCTGACCGTCCTGTACACTTTGTCACAGAAAAAAAGACAAATTAACTAGTCATTTGAGGAATTATAAGTCTCGTGTGAGTCACATATCTCATGATCGGAATGCCACTTTCAACACGCGAACTATGCGACCAGGGTTATATTCATATGCATAGTTCTTCACTGTTCCTTGATGAAATTAGTGAAACGAATCAGGAAAAGCACAGCGGCTTCTAATGATCCTCTGGGGGGCCTTCTCGTACAGCCTGATAGCTCTCCCCATAGCTATGCTGATAGCTATTGGGGAGAGAACATGTATGTGTAATATACGATTATTTGTCTATCCGTCTTTCACTTTTCAGGCAGCTACAGGATTTCGCGCGGACATGGTACCGAATCCGAGGCGGACTCGAAAGAAAAGAACCTCTAGGAGGTGAAGAGAGAAGAGAAGGAGATACCTAGAAGAGGTTCAGTAGGAGAAGAATTAGCCCCAGGAGGAAATGTGGAAGCTAGCGGAACACCAGGGTGGGCACACGGACGACCGCACGGCGGAAACGAAGGCGTACGTGTGTTAGTCATGCCCCAGAAGGGGAGAAGTGACAAGGACACCGGACAAAGAGACAAATAACTGTAGGAGTCAAGCAGTGGCGCGCGGTGATAGCGTAAAGCAGTGTTCCGCGCGCACTCCCGCGTTTCGCCTGTATAACCGGAAGGTTGAGTCAGGCCATGAGAGGTGGTGGGATAGTGTCCGTCTTTCACTTCAAAATGGAGTAATGAATTCATCTTCACTCAGAACTCATCTGCTCCAACGGCCATCGGTGCTGCGATTTACGTGACCAGCCCACTGCTACTGAAACATACTGATGCGGCGGGCTATGTCGGTAACTTAAGTTCGCTGTTCGGATTAAATCATTTCTGATCTTATCCCCAAGATAGACCGAGCAAGCATTTTAGCGATAGGGGCGAAAGTAAGTTTATATGGTGTACTTAACTTAGATAACATATCAAATTTCAGCTTTCTAGCACTTCAGACAGTAACCCAAATATTTTGTGATAATCAGTGTGTCAGAGACCTGAGTGTAAATCGGTGACAATTGGTGTATTTAAGATATCAATCAATTCTAAAGCGCTTCGCTTGGCTCGTCTCAGTGGAGGCCCTGCCGTGCCCCCAGATGAGTATCTTTTTTTGTACGAACTTAATTATAAGTCATATTAGTGATAACAATATTGGATGGATCATTGTGATATTTAAATGTAAATAATTTATTATAATCATTCCGATTCACGTTCATGTACGAGAAAGTGTAACACTTTCACTGCGGATTCCGGATTGCGAGAATTTATTTTCCTATCCAAATAACTATAATTAATTATTCAATAATTCATAAACATGGGTAATACAGGATTTGTACATGATAAACGGAACTGCCATGATTCACATACCTAATCTCAATTTATATATTTTTAACCGACTTCATTTCAATTATCAGCATTCATTCAGCTTACTGTAATAATAAAGAAGACGTATAAGTAATGAATTTCTTATATAATGTTTTGACGTTCTCAACTGCATAGTAAACCTAAATTAAATAAATGAATTTTGACTTTGAATACACACGCACGTAATACCTATTTTCCGATTGTTAGCACTAACTCGATAAGGACCTAAGTTATGATTTCCATTAAGTATTACGCGAACAAGCATATACGTATAAACTATTTTACATAATGTTTATTACCCGACTGTCGCAGGATTATGCTTTTGACTCTATAACTTACTTTTCTACGTATATCCCCACACTTTTACCAGCTTAAGTACTTAAACAATCACTAATAAAGCAAACAAAAAAATCACTAGAAACTTCGGCAATGTTAGTATGTTTGTCTTTGGAAGTGAAATGCGCGGGAGTCTTCGCGTCGCGAGCGCGGTCAACTGACCGGTGCGCAGGCGCATGGGCCCGGCGGTATGTGCGCTGCGTTGATGTGCGAGCATTATTTACCATTTTAATAATTTGTGATGGTGCTTCATTCACGACTTTATAACGAGATTATCTATTAGCTGTGAGCGTTATGTAGGCAATTCTGAAAGCACTGAGACTACTTTTCTGTTTTCTGTTTCCGAGGTAGTATTATAAAATTGGTAAAGATTGGGTCGTGGACTTGAAAAACAATTAACTCAATTGGTCGACTTAGTACCACTGTAAGGTTTTGAGTATTTTCGTAAGGCATTCGAAAACCTGCAAAGAAATGTTCAATTAAATTTACAACTTTTGGTTTTTAGTTCACCAACAGGCTTTCACTTTCAGCAACAACCAATGATTGGTTGTGTAGCAACAATTAAAAGGATTCAGATATCCAAATAGAGACCAAAACCAACCTATCCTCGTTTAGGCTAAGAGCCTCATCCAGTAATAACACTCGACAAAAAATAACGTGTGCGTTATTTTACTCCGGTTTTCTGTGAGGCCGTCGTATCAGCTCGAACGTGTCGGCTCTATCCTGCCGAAGTATGGCTCTCCCCAGTTGACAGGCATGGTACTGAGTCGTCTAGGTAGCACCGCAGTGCCAGATATTGTCAGTAAATATAAATGTTTTGTACTTATTTTTGGGTTAAGGCACATAGCTACAATTACCGGGTATAAGAGACCTAACAATCTATCGTCTCGGTACAGGCCAGGGCAGTTGCAGAAAGAATGACTACCATAACTTCAGCTCACTAGCAAAAACGCCGTTTACGTTTAACGAGTCACAAATTTTCGGTATAAAAACTGAAAAACCCTGTTTAACGGAAAACACGAATGAACTCATGTCATATCATGTCATAAATTGTTATTCATCATCATAAAGATATTATAAGGGATTTTGCATGTATACAATCACTAAAACTGTGTATAATCGTGATTTTCGAAAATACATTGGTACGTGTCGGGATTTGAACCTCAGCCCTCCCGGTAGGAAGGCGACACTCCACACCACTGAGCCACCGACGCTCCGACGAAATAAATATCCACTATTCACACAGCGCCAACTAGCCCAAGATAAGCCTGTATTATGGGTACCAAATAACGGATAAACATACTTATATACATTTAATTTTGTAAATACATACATATTATACATAAAAACACCCAGACCATTACAAACAGACATGTTGATGCACACAAATGTTTTTACTGCCCGGGGATCGAACCCGGAACCCTTGGTGTTGAAGCCGACGTCTCAACCGCAACACCAAATGGGTCGTCGAAATAACTTAATACAAATTAAAAGCTGCAATAGTTTTAACGAACGGCCAAAACTTTGGCGACATGATTTTCTCGTCTCACGCAGACGTAACTCCAGTGGCGTTAACCAATTATGATAACTTCCTATAAATTACGACGTTTGGCATACCCTGGTTGATAACAAAGGTCAGAGTTCGAGTCCCGCTAGACGAATATAAGCATCTGCTATATAATCTTATGATATACTTAAGAATTTGCACGTAGTAGTCACCTGATTAAATAAACTGGTTTATTATATTTAGTTGAAGTGGCAGTGGGCAGGGCACATAGTGCGTAGAACCGATGGCCGATGGGGCGGAAAGGTTCTCGAGTGGCGTCCACGTAACGGAAAGCGAAGCGTAGGCCGACCCCTAACCAGATGGACGGATGATCTGGTAAGGTGGCGGGTAGCAGATGGATGTCTACTGCAAGGGATCGGTCCGCGTGGAAATCATTAGGGGAGGCCTTCGTTCGGCAGTGGACATAATTAGGCTGTAATAATATGATGATGATGATTATATTTATACTAATTAACAGATGATGTATGTATGTTAAATATTAACTATACCAGCATTGCTCTTAAAGTCATAACAAATGTACAATTTAAGGCTAAGAATTTCTTAATTTGATATTATTTTAAAAACAGCTCATAAATGTCCCCACCAAGGGCCCGAGGCTATCTTACCTTACCTTCAGTTAAAATGAACTATAATGGAGACTTATTTATGCTTAGCCAATAATGTATGACTCAGTAATGTTCGAGAAGCGTTTAGCATTATTACCTTGAATGTATATGATATTACCTATCTAACTAAATGATTTACGCGCACCTTCACATGCTTTGATAGTATTGTTGCCATGTGTCCAAAACACTTCGATAGTAGTATTGCCAGGTGTTCCTATTTACGCAGGACATCCCGATTTTCAGGGGTCTGGGGATGCGTCCCGATTCAAACCGAATCGAGACTCTAAGTCCCGAATTCCAGAACGAGACTCAAGCATTGATTTTTACTTAAATAGAAAGGGATGCCGCTATTTACCGTATCATCATCATCAGCTCATTGAGCGTCCCCACCGAGGGGCACGAGCCTACCCGTATAGGGTGATTAGGCCGTAGTCGTCCACGCGGGCCCAGTGCGGATTAGACGACTTCACGCACAACCTTTGAATCTCTTCGCAGGCGTGCGCAGGTTTCCTCACGATTCCTTCACCGTAAGAGCGTCGGATAACGTACATATATTTTTCGAAATTTCAAAAACACATTGGTACGTGGCGGGATATGAACCTCAGCCCTCTAACCGTTTACCGTATATAGCGCGATATATATATACCTTTCTAAGTCAACTTAAGTAAAAATCAACGTTGAGTCTCGTTCTAGAATACAGGCCTAAATGTACCATATACTCAAAGAATTAATGTCTTCATAAAAAAATCGACATTTCTTAAAACAGTATTACTGTAATATTATTTCACCTTTTCTGGTACAAAAATGGCGAAGTATAATAAAAGTAATACTTATAAGGAGATGGTGGTAAGCCACCTTAATCGCTAATATATTATTTAATCTGTGTCGCTAGATATGGCTAAGTAATGTACGAGCAGCGTTACCGACTGAATGTGTAAGATATTACCTATTTAACTAAATGATTTACGCGCTTTCAAAGTGACGCATATCCCACTTCTTTGAATCGGATATTGATAAATTATTTATTATATGCTGCAATATTTAAACTACTGACGTGAAAAATAACAGAACAGTTACTAAAATAATAAAAAATACAGTCTTTAAAAGTGTGAATCACTTGCATGAAACACAATAGTGCACTGACGAGTTCATCGGTCAACTTTTGTAATTGAGTTGTTGCCGGTTTCATTGCTAGATTTTGCTCGAACAATATCTCATGTAGTGTCCTTTCTAGATTGTTCCAAACTAAAATTTCATATGTGACCTACTTATATTATAAACCTGAAAGTTTATAAGAACCGCCTCTGTTGTATAGATGTTCAGAGCATTAGTTTATCCGAGATTATGGGTTCGTATCCAACAGAGACGAACGAGAACAAGAACGGAGAGCGTCGGTGGCTCTACAGTGTGGACTGTTGCCCCAACCGGGAGGGCTGAGGTTCAAATCTCGCCACGTTTCAATGTGTTTTCGAATTTTCGAAATTATATGTACGCTATCCGACCCTCTTACGGTGAAGGAAAACATCGCGAGGAGCCCTGCGAAGAGATTCAAAGGTTGTGCGTAAAGTCGTCGAAACCGCACTGGGCCCGCGTGGACGACTAAGGCCTAATCACCCTATACGGGTAGGCTCGTGCCCCTCGGTGGGGACGTTTAATGAGCTGATGATGATGATGATCCAATCGGTGGACTGCGTAGAGGTAATCACTTTGTCTGATTTTTCTCAGTTAGAACATTGCAGCCTGAATCACCTAAATGTTCGAAAAGAAAGATGATTTCGTGCTTCGGAGGGCACTTAAGAAGTCGGACCCGGCTTCAATTTTAGGATAGTAGTCCGCAGAGGGACGTAATAGGATAATAAATAAATAAATATTCACGGACATTCACACAGCACTATCTAGTCCCAAACTTAGCATTAAGCCTGTTATTAAGATACTAAACAACGTATACACACTTAATAACTTTTTTAAATACATACATATTATACATAGAAAACTCCCAGATCAATACATACAGACGTGTTCATGCACCCAATGTTTGTCATGCCCGGAAATCGAATCCGGGACCCTTGATGTAAGAGCCGACATATCAACCGTTACACCAAAGTCGCCAAATTGAATAAAATGTATGCGATTGCTTCATTTACGTGGTTTTTGATTTGTTTCATCCACAAAAGGTGTTTATAATGCATGTTCGTAACCTCGGACGAGTTCGTAACCTTCTTCTAAAATTCAAATTACCAAGTTATAAAATATAACGCCTGATAGAAATCATTAGCAATGTTGTCACCAACAAACTCGGTCTATCAAATTAGGCGTTATGTGTAAGATAAAATTAATTTTTATTGCTATTTTAAATTGATCCAAGTTTATTCTTTAACAAACAAATGTTAAAACTTGAAAGGAATACTGGCATCGTTCCCAGATCCATAGTCGTAAATCATATATGACCTGTCACGAGTCCACTGTTGCCAACACAAGTAATGGATGGCGAACTATGTCAATTGCTTATTTACTGCACTGGACCCTAGCATCGATTGAACTTGTTTTCAATACAAAGATTTATGTTTAAAGATTTATGAAATAAGTTATCAACTAAGCGGCTTAGCGAACAAGTGGGTACTGGTAACTTGAATAGAATTACTGGGTAAATGCTATTTGTGAAATTTCATATTTTGTTATACTTTACGACCTGATGAACCGATGACGTGGTAAAAGTGGCGGCTAGTAAATACATTTCGACTGCTGGGGTTCGGTCCACATGAAATGCATAAGAGGTACAATTTTATGTCTACTGTACTGAACCTTCGCTGCTAATTCATAATTGTTAAGTTCCTACAGTACGCTGCTTGCTGAATTTGAGGTTAAATGGCGCAATGAGAATGTCTCATAATATATTTTCCTACATAAGAAAATTAATTTTATGTTTCATACCAATTCAACTAAAAGAAACGGAGGTCCGTGGTACCCGGCGCAAAATGGGGGAGATCCATAACCAGCTGTGGATTACGATAGGTTAAGAAGATCGCACCAATTCTGCATTATTATTGAGAGCAAAATGACAGCCCTAAGATTGCAGACGCGCATTTCGCAAGAGGTTGACGAACCCGGTCGCTTCCTTATTAAAGCGGTTGCATCGTCCGCCCGACCTTTGGCCGAATCACAGATAGCACAGATCGCGAAATTACGCTGGGAAGCGATTGTCTCCGACTCGAGATGTTCAGAGAGTTCCAGATAAACGTTTTGAAGTTGTTCTAGGCAAACGATAAGTAAGAGCGTCGGTGGCTCATTAGTGAGGACTCTTGCTTTCAAATCCCGCCACGTACCAATGTATTTTCGAATTTTCAAATTATATGAACGTTTATACGCTTTTACGGTGAAGGAAAACATCGTATGAAAACTTGCGCATGTCTGCGAAGAGATTTAAAGGTTGTGCGTGAAGTTGGCCAAACCCGCATTGGGCCCGTGTGGAAGACTAAGGCCTAAACCTTTCGGATACGCGCGTGCCCCTAGTTGTTATGTTTTATGCTGCAATGATGATGAACTGTTTTCTGCTAATCGTTCTCATACGGCACCCGCAGAAAGAGAAGGGTGATGACAATTGTTTTCTGATCTATCGTCACAACCCAGCTCAATTTTGTGATCCCTATGATTGTACTACATTACAGTTACTATGGAGGGTTATACAAGCTCAGTATATGATCATTTCTCTTACAATCTCACCATAAATTGAGGTAAACGACCAATAATGTATTTTTCTTAAGCTATACTGTGAGAGCAAACGGTTTACCTGATGGTAAGTGATACCACCCATGGACACAACTTCGAAGGAACGAGTGTTTTGTCCACCAATGGCAGATGGGAAAACAGGAGTGTAGAGTGAAATTTTAACCTCCGGTGACCTCAATCACCAATCAATTGTGAGGTCGTGGTATCACTCTGGTCGACCCATCCTACTGTGCCGAAAGGCTCTTCCACACTAAGTAAATGAACTTACTCTGCAATGGAGCCCGCAATTTAATCTTCTTACGGATCTTGATTCAAAACGCCTCGAAAGGAGTTTGTTCGTACTGGAAATTTGGATTAGAAATATTATTTGTCATCTAGACTTACTTGGCAGCATTGTCGCCATGTTCGTTGACGTCTGGTGACCCTGGTTCTCCATCGCTGAACCCTGAAGCAGAGCTCTGATGATGCTCCGGGATCTGGAAATGAATTAACATTTGATCATAGTATCAACAAGCCTACTTCCAGGTTATTTAAGATCATAAACAATATAATGTGCCTTTGGAGCGGCATTGTCTTTATTGACAAAGCTCGGTACCGAGTCTCTCCAAGAAAGTAGTTAAAAATGGGAGACCACTTCTCTCATTCATAGCAATAAAGTTAAATAAAGCAAACAAAATTATGTTTATGGAGTAAGCTACTTTCGACAGTATTTGTACCCAGGTAGAAATTTCGCAAAAGTTTCTGATTTTAAAATGCAAATGGAATGGTATCCAATAATTTTTCCGTGTGTTTTAGTGTATATTCCCGCATTCAAAAACCATAAAAGGCAGGAGAAACTGTTAAATTTGGGATACTCACAATATTTGTGGTCAAATTGACCTTTCTTCTTCTTTAAAAGTCGCGATAAAGTTAGATAACATTGGCCAGAGGTTAAGATTGAAACGAAAAACTAATGAACTCTAAGTACTAATTAATCATAGCTTTACTTCGAATAGTGCCGTGATCTGTACAAACCAAGTCAATCAGTAATGCCATCTAAAAACTATTACAATTGAAAAAAGCATCTAACGAACTTGGTACGAGGAACACCAAAAAAGCATCTAACGAACTTGGTACGAGGAACAACAAAAAAGTGTTAGTCCTTGATTTAGTATTTTAACTAAGTATCTGAATACTTAGTAAATTTATTAACTTAAATCATAATAATTAAATAGTGATAAGATAAGATAAAGTAGAAGTTTGGAATGTTATGACGTTTTATTTTTGTTATAAAATTATTTGTTCTGGAAATAGCCTCAAACATTCACACAGCGTATTCTCTCATCCCAAACTAAGGATATACCAAATAAGATTTAACAATTATAAGCAAACAACAGATAGTATGGCTTTATTCATCTTTTCCTGTATAAAATAAACACCAAAACTGGTACAATCAGAGCTACCTACTCGTATAACACAGATTTTTGTATTGCTTAGGTGTTTTAACAAAATCGTCATGGTCGTGTATGGAAATATGTTTAATATGTTAATCACACTGTTAATAAAAGTTCAAATATTTAAGTGTCATGAGCAATTCAGGCTTTCGCCCGCTCCTCTTACTTAAGAAATCTTTCAATTTCTTTGTTTTTGTGTAATTTCATGTTTATGTATGTAGGTACTTTTAGGTACTTTTTTTACTTGTAAGCAAAATATGTACCGAAGAATAATAAATAAATAAAATATTGTTTTTTTATAATAACTAACCTTAGTAATTATTTGGATTTTGTTGAAATTCATTACTTTACAAGCACTGTCTCATAACCGCACTAAAAAGTTCTTCCAGCTGTTATTCGGCCTCTTACTTTTTCTTGCTTTCAAATACTTCTATTCTATCCTACGGATGCATTTAATTTTTATGCAAAGTCAAGTCTTCTTCTTATCGAGTCGATATAAATTCACAAGTTAAATATGATAATGCAACCAATATTGGACCACCTTTGCCCTATCATTTGCTGTCCAGAGGACCCGGAAATCGCACTAAGATGAACAGTTTGACAAGCCGTTAGTAGAGTCAAGTAGAAACTAAATATTATTTTCGTCACATGCTATCCTTCTATGCAAGATTATTATTATATTTCTCTTATTATCAAGATATTTAAAATATCAAAGTAAAATAATAAATTAATAAAATAGATTTCTAGAAAAGTGTTTTAATAATTACCTTGTAGAATTCAATATTTTTCAAATACACAGAAATAATACTTAATATATTATCTATAAAAATCTCTACAGAAAGTCAGTGTCAAGGCGTACGGACTCTTGCCTTCTCCATCTTCAACCAATCACTTCATTCTACTACTGGGCGTAGGTCTCCCCCAATCTGCGTCAGATGGATATCTCCTCCGCTTTCCTCTAGCGATCCATCGGCCGAGCGTCCTTCGCTACGATTGCCAAGACGCGTTCTCTACTCTAGAACTCCTCTGCTCCAACGGCCATCGATTCTGCGTAAATGTGACTCAATGCTTTAATATTGGGAATGGTCCAAATTCAAACACATATTTTAGAACACTTCAATATACGAATGCACTCAAAAATAACTGTAACCTCCACAATTGGGGTTTCAGCACTTGTAAACCTGTAATTTCACGGCAAAATCATTTTAATTAAGTTGTTAACAACAAATGTACATTACGCTTCGTGATTTGTACACTACTAATTTGTTATCTCGCGTAATGAGATCTGCAAACAAAGGTACGGTCACAGTTAAATATGAATGAGTACACAAAACACAACTTAAATACATATTATAGTCTCAAATTAAATATATTCCACCGTGCTTCCGTTTACGGCTTTGTATGCCATTACATTGTTCTAGTCTGTTCATTCATAGATAGGTTTAAATATAAAAAAAATATCCTATACTTATTAATTTTTTAAGTCCACTTCGGGAGGCTTACTGCCTCTAAAAACAGTAGTCTAGGTGGTGCTGGCAGTACCAGATACCGTCTTGTGAAATAGCAGTGTACTGTGAAGAAGTGTTGTGTGTGTCCTGTGAATAGTGTGTGTTGCACTTCTATGGTTCGGGATGAAGGCTATTGTAGCTGTAGCTAACGTATAAAGAATGTTCAACGGCCAAGTCACATAACATCAATCATAATAATTAATTAATTGCAGTAAGGAACCTTAGACTTGGCACGTCTTTGTCTTGATTTCATTACTTTTTAGAGATAATCAAGCAGCTCCATCGAGACTTGGCTAGATTTTTTACAGAATGTTTTTGGTGGGATTAGGCTTTAGTCGTCCACGAGGGCCCAGTGCGGATTGGACGACTTCACACACAACCTTCGAATTTATTCGCATAAATCGCATTACATCTTCAATTACACACAAAGTTATAAATTAATGAGATCAGAACCTTTTGTAGGTACGTGACTTATGGCATAACCCTTTGCTACCGGCGAGGACGTCTAACAGTAGACAGTAAAGGGCTTTAAAAATAACTTTAAAAAGTTACAAAGTGAATCGGATGTAAAGTCTAACCTGTGTCAAGGGTATGCAGTCGCTCCTACGCTTGCCTGATCGCATCCCGAGATCCAACTGCACTCAGTGCAGGCGTTAATTACACGAATGCATTAATTAGTGCGAGGTTGCCGCGTCTGCCGCGTCTGCCGCACGTCTGCTGTAGGGCTGCCATTTTGTTTTATCCGCCATTTTATAATTACAAATATATTAATAAATAGTATTTCAAAAGAGCACGAGCTAACCTCGTGCTTTTGAAAATACTCATAAAACGTACGAAAAAGCGGAGTCTAATGGTCGCATTGATATGATTAAAATAAGACTTTAACAATGTTTATACATCTTTTAAATGGAATTAATGAAATTTGTTTTGTTTTTAGAAACGCGGAAGCACAAAAAAATCGAAATGATTCTATCAAGTGATTCACTTCGCTATAAGAAACCATTAATTCAGACAGCCATCATCTTCATTTTTTCAATGATCCTTAACAATAACTTTATTTTTGACCCGCCACGCCGATCCAGTTTATACCACGCGCTTTTTATACCACGCTGGCCCAGTGTTAGTGAGGAGTCACAAGAAAATCTGAATTTAGACGAACTTTTATACAACATAATTAAGCTCATCATCAGCTCATTAAACGTCCCCACCGAGGGGCACGAGCCTACCCGTATAGGGTGATTAGGCCTTAGTCGTCCACGCGGGCCCAGTGCGGATTGGACGACTTCACACACAACCTTCGAATCTCTTCGCAGGCGTGCATGAAGGTTTCCTCACGATGTTTTCCTTCACCGTAAGAGCGTCGGATAACGTACATCTATTATCGAAAATTCGAAAATACATTGGTACGTGTCGGGATTTGAACCTCAGCCCTCCCGGTAGGAAGGCGACAGTCCGCACCACTGAGCCACCGACGCTCTATAATTAAGCTCGAATAACATTAAAATGACATGTCATAACTCCGATAGTAGTGTACTCCAACAAAATGTGTGTTTGATATGACTTTACTAGGAAATGATGCAAGTTCGACAAGAGTTTACTACGAAAACGATTCCACAACATTGGGTTACTTTGACTTCCTCTACTCAAACACGCTAAGCGTCGACACTATGTTACACACATAACGCATTTCAGACGAAATCATAAAAATTTAGTATCCTAAATAGTTTAATTAGATAAAAAATACTAAGCACAGACCGACAGCCCTACTAACAAACAATCGTAGTAGAAAAAAATACATTAACAATTAATCTCTCTGACCATTACAATATACTTCATTCTTCAAACGGTAAATCAAATACAAAGGAAAACCGGATGTTTTAGCTTAAATGTACCTGATAAGGAACTTCTAAAGCGTAATTGCTGTTGGTTAAGCTGTTAACTTTAATCATTAAATATCCACTGGCATTCACACAGCGCCATCTATATAGTTACGGATAAACATTCCAACCTTCCAACCCTCCGGCCCGATGACCGACGACTTGCGAAAGGTCGCTGGTGGAAGCTGGATGAAAAAAGCGGAGGACCGGGATATCTGGCGCAAAATGGGGGAGACCTGTCCAGCAGTGGACTGCGATAGGTTGAAGAGAGAGAGGATCGAATAATGTTCATCCTCGGGAACCTAGTACTTATATGGTGTATGGTGACGACGCATATGGTGTAATGGTCGAGACGTCGGCTACTGCACCAAGGGTTCCGGGTTCGATCCTCCGGCAGTACCAACATTTGTGTGCATGAACATGGCTGTTTATATTGGTCTAGGTATTTTCTATGTATAATATGTATGTATTTACAAAAAAAAATCATAAGTTTGTTTATCCGTTGTTTAGCACCCATAATACAGGCTTTACGCTTAACTTAAAGGTTAAGGTGGTGTTAAACTGTGAATGTCAGTGAATATTTATTTATTATACTATTCGTGTTAAAATATTCCGGGAATAATTAATATATGGTACAAAATATAATCGCAGTACACATGTTAAACATGTTGTGACCAGGAAAAATATTTACTCGATAAATTGTCGACTCTCGACTTATCTCGAATGCATGACTTTTCGACCGCAAATAAGTTTGTTCTAATTTAATAATACTACTTGTATGATAATAATGCACTATACATATTAAATGAAAACTTAAAAAACCTAAGTTACAGTGCATTCTCCAAAACCGTAAATTTGTGTATAGTGCTAATTTATGGCTTCGTCGTTTCGCTACCGTTCATGGAGGTGATGCGAATATTTGGTTTCTGATCTGAAGCTGATATGTAGAATTTGTTGAAGTAACGGTCGGTAGAGCTAAGCCGCGTAGATTCAGAAGTTTGGCTGTTCATGAGATCTGGTGTCTCTTTCACTGGGCAAGTTGTTTTGATGAAATTATTTTGGTGAGATTCCAGTTCTTTTTGTACAGCCTATAAGAACCTAAAACTACCTAGAGACTAGGCAGTTTTTTTTTAATTTATTTTTTTGCATTAATAATCCTTAATAGGCTTTTTAGTTACTATCTAGAGTTCTGTATGGATTTTTATGTCCTTATTCATAAAATTGGTGAAAGTCTCATATAAACTTCCACCCCCAATTTAAGGGATGGAGAGAAAGTTATAAGTTGATGATTTTTATTTGGTTGTATATTTTACTTAAATAACATACCAAATTTCAGCTTTCTAGCACTTTAAGAAGTAACCAAACATTTGATGATGATCAGTGTGTCAGAGAAGACTTCATATGTTTAATGAGTCTATTATTGACCTCAAATATGGCCACATATACTATATCTCAAATATGGCCACATTTATCATAACCTGAAAATATGAATTATCTGGTACAACGGTAACCAACTCCAAGAGAGTTCAAAAAACGACGAAAACACTTCGAGAAAAGGTAGGCTGTGCACCTGCGCTTCGGTTGGCTAGTCTTGGCGGGTACACCACCGTACCCCAGGTACAGACGTCATACCTTAAAAAAAATGTATATAAGTATGTTTATTCGTTGTTTAGTACCCATAATATAAGTGGAGTATGTAATATGGATTTTTATATCTGGTTTTTTTTTATATAATTCAGACTTCACGCTTAATTTGGGACTAGATAGCGCTGTGTGAATGTCAGTGGATATTTATTTATTTATTAAATTTAAAGTTTTTGTTTCTAATCCCTTCTACTAGTACCTTGTTGTCCAAAAAATTGTTGATACTCCCAGAACTGTCCGTGGAACTGCGACATCCGATGCTGTCGTCACTGCTGAGGCCACCGCTGCCCGAACTGCTCTTGCTTAATTCCGAATCGGACTCAATCCACAATGGCGACCGGTATTTAAACTTATGCGCTAACGAATTAAATCTCGACTCGTTGTTTAACTTGTTCATTTTTTATTTGGAACTGTTTAAATTTGAATTTCGAATTTTCTTATTCTTTACAGTTGTCAATTTTTTTGAATTTTGTATTTAGAACGATCGTTGATTCCAAATTATTCTTTTTGCTTCGAGAACTTCAAGTTTCGCGATTTTTGTGCACTGTGTGAAATTGGGCAGTGGCTAAATTTTAAGCTGGTGTTGTATAGAGTATATAGCGGACTAGTTCATATGTAAGATCACGGGCACGGTGCGCTGATTGGACGTAGGCAATAGGGACGTTCAACTGGTGCTGCTAAGAAATATATTTTTAACTTTATACTTTACTAAAGCTGACTAAACAAAAAGTTTACTTTACTAAAGTTTTGAAAAAAAAATAGAATTAACATAGCCAGTGCAGATTTAACATATTTTCCTATGAGAGAGTATCGTATGGCTCATATGAATGAAAAAAGTAATTGTGATGAAAATCAACATATCTACTTGTTTACAGCTTCACAATTAAGTGTTACCCTTTATTTAACTGGTTTAAAATATCGACGACTAACGTCTCTGATATTTGCTTTATTATTGTCTTTTTATTACATGATAAGTATTGGTTCGATGAGCTGAACGCAGAAATTTATCTATATCAAATTATTTTTCTAATAAAATATAGTGTTCTAACTAATTCAATTTTTGTTTGTCTGTTTATTCCGCTTAATCACTGAAATAGCTCGGCCAATTTTGACGGTACTTTTTGGCAGAGTGATATAAGGAGTAACTTAGACTCCTTGTGTTTTAGAAAATATATTTAATTTACGCAAAATAAAGAAATGTTGTGCAATGTCCAAGTATTTTCAAGTACCAAGCACAGCTCACGCGACGATTCGTTTTTAATGAAATATGTTATGGAATTGACACCCTGGACAAAAACTTAGGTATGAACAAAACCCATGTTATACGGCGGGAAAATTTTTTGACTGCGAGTAAAACCGCGAGGCGCAGCTAGTCATAAATTTGAACATGTCAGCGGTCGCAGTTGAAACTCCCCGCAGGATGTCTTTATACAATTCAGATAACGAAGAGGGACTCCAATGTCGCCGGTCCCCCCGCCTCGTGCACTTGACCTAATACCACCATATTTAATATTCTATTGATTTTAGGCCTAAAAGCAGCCAATACTAGGTGGTAGACCCGATACTGAGTCGTCTAGGTAGGCACCACCGCAGTTTCAGATATCGTCTCGATAAACAATAAATTCAGTCGAGAGCAGAGCGTCGATGGCTCAATGGTAAGGACTGTCGCCTTCCTACCGGGAGGGCTGAGGTTCAAATCCCGACACGTACCAATGTGTTTTCGAATTTTCGTGTGTTTCGGTATATAGGCACTGTAGCTAGTGGAATTACCGGGTATAGGAGACCTAATAGCCATCATCTATACATATATATCATCTATATATACATCATCATATATATATATATAATATATATATAATATATATATATATATATATATATATATATATATATATATATATATATAATATATATATATATATATATATATATATATATATATATAAAAGTCCAAACTTGACGTCTAAGTCGGTAAATAAATTAAAGCGTTTGCTTTGTATGAAGATGTATGACCTACATTTTCGGTTTATTTAAATAATTGATCGGCATTGGACATTTTGTACGTCAGCTTTTTAGAAATTGGGATATTAATACGCTTGGCTACTTTCTTTGTTTGGGCCATTTGTTATGAAGTAACGCCTTTATTTCAGAAGGTGGTCGTTAGTGGTTGTGACACAGTTTTTGTAAGTACCCAATTTGTACATTACATTGTTTATTTAGGGAGTTATAAATAACGCCTTTCATAACGGTTCATTGTTTATAGACTTTTGAGAAACTGTTTTATGTTTTTCTTATACTTGGCATAAGTACAGTGGAATACAGAGGCTTCGGTTTATTTTAACATATATTAAATGAGGCATCTACGTATTGTCATTCGATAAAGTGTTGCTCATAATCCCTTGACGTACTTATTATTTTCGAAAAATCGAAAACACATTGGTACGTGTCGGGATTTGAACCTCAGCCCTCCCGGTAGGAAGGCGACAGTCCACACCGTTGAGCCACCGACGCTTTAATATGCCTAATCTATATTTAATTGTATTAATTTAATTGATTATTCTTTGAGAGTGTAAGTTTATCTAATAACGGTATTTTCTAATAATGGTTATATTGAATTATAACGATTTCCACGTAAAACCAGCGTCACAGCTACCCGTAGCTGAGACACAACAGCTGAGTGGCAACCGATTGGTTTACACATTTGATAACTATGTTAACTATTGATTCTATTTTATTATATTCTATTTCTAGGTCTGAATAGATTACAACAAATCCAACAAATAACAAAGAGTTTAATTATAAAGAAACAACGATTTGAAAACATAATAAGCTGATGACATCATGATGCAATTGCTCAAATATTTTAGTATTTAACAACAATGATGTTGTTTTGGAAATTGCCTTGATAACTTCAGTTTTAACCACACAAGTTTATTGACATCATGTTGTCGAATATTTATCTAAATTACTAACCTTAAGTATATCTATATTCTTTAGTAACTTAGTTTTATAAAGTCACTTAGTCATTTTTCAGCATACAAAATCCCATTAAACATCTCATGTAACATGTTACAAATACGACCACATAAGGTTTACGCTGTGAAAAAGATATCAACCAAGCTTCTGAATCTACACGGCCTGAATCTACCGACCCTAACTTCAACAAATTCTACATTCATGAGTTTAATTTTGTAAAATATTCATCTACTTGCAAAGGATAAAAAAGGTACTGATTTACGAAATGAAATCTCTACTTTTCTGTGTTACACAATTTATTCTAGTGTGAACGATTCTGATATAAAACTGAGTTGATATTTCGTATTACTTACGTTGTTCATGTGTTGTTTTATCAGTGCAAGCAATTCGTAATCTTTCAACCCGTACGGTAGCGACATGGAAGATAATTTCACTGATTTCCTGTATTCTACTGGACTGTTCATGCTTTCTGGGCTTGTTGCGGATTTGTTTGTTCTGTATTCCAATTCATCTCCTTTGCTCCGCTGATTTTTATTTCAGGAGTAGGAGAACGTATCCCATCGCTGTAATCATCGTCTCTTACTGATTCGGAATTATCATCATCGATGTATTCAATGTCATTGGGGGTTCGATTAGCTTCTAGAATCAGTCGTTTCGTTTCTGGTGGCATCTCAACGTAGTCATGCGGGTAGGCTGGTATGTGCAGCCTGAGGTCAGGTTTCTTTCTTTCACGCATCTCGATGGAGATTTTGATTTATTTTTGCACTTAGCACCGAAGACCTCAAGTTCTGAGGTAGATATTTAACTCACTTGAACTTGAAAAATATCACTGTTTACTCAATTGACTTGTTCATGTTCTTTTTGAAAACTTTTAACGACGTACGACTAATCGCTTTATTTTTCCAAAATATAGAACGAGTAAACTATGCACTCCAAACACAACTTCACAAACGTAAGATGTAATAAGGAATCGTTGAAAACAAAGAAATTAATTATATTTATTAAATGTATCGAGTAAACAGCATTATCACACTACATATCCACGTGATTCCTTTTAGCAATATTGTCAGTAATGTCAATCTAAGTTATGAAATTACAGTGAGACAAATTTCTTTCCGACATTATCTAATTTTTGCATATCACATTGTGATAAAATATGTGACGTTATCGATAGCAAATTGTCAAAGAACTCGAGCCTGTTATCACTAGAAAAATTACTCTTGAATAATATTCAATTGGAGTTACTCCTTTTAAGAGCACTTTGGGATATTTAGGACAAGGGTATACGCTTTTCACTGCTTAGAAGAGCATTGTATGCAAACACGCTCTTATCTTACGCTTATGTGTAAGTGGATTTAAGTTTTATCGTAATCAGTGTTTTTGTAGTTTACTCCCCCTATAACAGATAATCTTAGATGTATCTTACACGCAAGATATATTATTGTCAAATCATCACATCACGTAAAGGTAGGAGCTATAGTAAAGTGGCATAAGTTTTCCATGAGCATGAACATAGAAAAGTTAGTAAAATGTGTGTAAATTTATTGAATATTTTTCTTACTTCTTATTATTATCCTGAATTTTGAATCTTTGGCATCTATTCGACCTTTTTTCATTATAATTATATATATTAGGAACCTAATGGTTTATAGCTTGATAATACAAGTTTCACAAAATAAATAATTAATTAAGTAATAATCTCACCATAAAATTCATTACATGAGAAACCCGCTTCACTCCATATTTAATTTATATTAGTTTTTTTTCAAATCTACATTATTATTGAGTGTTATTATATATGATTAACATTATTATTTATTGTTAATCATCATCATCATCGGCTCATTAAACGGGCTCGTGCCCCCCACTGAGGGGCACGAGCCTACCCGTATAGGCCTTAGTGATGATTAGGCCTTAGTCGTCCACGCGGGTCCAGTGCGGGTTAGACGACTCCACACACAATCTTTGAATCTCTTTGCAGGCGTCCTCACAATGTTTTCCTTCACCGTAAGAGCGATATTGTTAATATGTATTATTAATCAATCGCAAAGTGGGTGTTAAGGGTTACAAAATATTTAGTTTTTGTATCAATATATTTGCCTCATATTTGGGGGATGTATTTTAAATCACGAGTAGATCCCTATTTTTTAAAATGGTGTTTACGATTTCACCCTGAACATTAAAAAGAGTGACTTCTAAGTGTCTTGCAGTCTTCTCAGTAGAATCTGTAGGTGGAAAATTCTAATATTTAACTTCTTTTTTAATATGACGATCCAAAAGTGTAATAAAGACATCAATGATCTCAGATTGTGTTTATAAATTTTTAACACAATAATTATATTATTATGACGATTTATTCGTTGAAAACAAATTAAGGTATAGCACGGCAAACAATTTTTCAATTCGAAACTGCTTGTATGTTTCTTAACATCTTATCTTAATTTGATTAATGAAGGATGTGAAAGTCAAACAAAAATATAATGACGTAATTAACTTAATTATTTCAAATAGAATTCTCATGGATTTTTAATTAGGACATAATAAACAGATTCAATATTGATATCTCTATGTTTCATATTTCTCCAGACATAATTATTGTTAGTATATTCACTGTATTTGGAATACAGTCGAAGGGTGAGACAAGTTTACTTACATATAATTATCACAGGCGTATCACTTACGAGTACTTAATTCGATTGACAGTTGGCATAATGGCAACTGTCAATTAATCATCATCATCATCATCATCATTACAGCCTAATTATGTCCACTGCTGAACGAAGGCCTCCCCTAATGATTTCCACGCGGACCGATCCCTTGCAGTTGACATCCATCTGCTACCCGCCACCTTAACCAGATCATCCGTCCATATGGTTAGGGGTCGGCCTACGCTTCGCTTTCCGTTACGTGGACGCCACTCGAGAACCTTTCCGCCCCATCGGCCATCGGTTCTACGCACTATGTGCCCCGCCCACTGCCACTTCAACTTGCTAATCCTCTGGGCTATGTCGGTCACCCTAGTTCTCCTACGGATATCCTCGTTTCGGATTTTATCGCGTAGGGAGACACCTAACATAGCCCTCTCCATAGCACGCTGAGCAACCTTGAGTGTATTCAAGAGGCCCTTGGTGAGCGACCACGTTTCGCTTCCGTATGTCATAACTGGCAACACACACTGGTCAAAGACCTTCGTCTTGAGACACTGAGGTATTTTGGACGAAAAGCCTTAACTTCCCGAACGCTGCCCATCCCTAATTGAATTCGACGAGAAACCTCCTTCTCGAAATTGGACCTACCCATTTGGACTACCTGTCCCAGGTACACATATGTACATACTGTCAATTAATGAGACATATAAAAGATATAATAAAGATAGGAAGGACGCATTTTAAAATTACCGAAATAAGGGCCCTGTATTGCCATTTCCAGAATCACTGTTGTTTTTATACCTATGCGACAGTTGCCACTTACCACCTGGGGAGGTTTCAACAGTTTGATCCCTAATTTATATCATAAAAAATATCATCTTAAAATTCATAAATCCAAAAAACTTACCTCGTCCTGTGGATTCTGTAAGTACTGCTGCTTTAGCACCTCTAATTCCAAATTCTGCAACGTTGGCATAGAAATAGAGTTTCTACGCAAATTCGCCTTTCTCTGTTCCACTTCTTTTTCATTTTCAATCAATGCTTTGGAGTCTTCTGCTCCTTCGGCCTTCGATGTACTTGGACTAGATAAATCGGTTGACTGAGTGCTAGGACTAGTAGGACTGTTCGGCTTACTAGATCTAGCTGAATCTGGATCCAATGTTATATACAAAGTGCCTTCAGGTGTGTCTACTACTATTGTGTCACTGTTTGGAGAAGTGTGAATATTTCCTAAATCTGCTGCATGCACTTTACCATCTCTACTATTGTCTCCCTTTTCGATGTCTTTAATTCGTTGTGGACGCACGGGTTCGCTTTTCTTTATATTGATTGGTTCTACTAAGTCATCTACGAAAGGTATTTCGGTATTTGCTTTGATTTCTGGTGAGTTGAGACCTTGCAAAATTCCTTCATATGGTTTGTAGTGCTGCGTGTCCTTGTCCATCTTCTTTTTTCATAATAGTCTGAAAAGAAAAGTTTCTATTGTTATTTTTACAGAAAACTTTTTATAGTAAAGTGATGGATTTGATATTAAATTTTTCGTAAAAAAGTAAGTACCAAAATTCGTAACATTTATAAAATCACTTGTTAGTTTGTCTGTCTTTTTGCCTCTATTTGTCAACACAATTTAAGACATGTTTGCAAGTAGGTATGTAGTCGTATGAAGAAATGATGATTTAAATAAAACTTGTGTCTTCACGCAAAATAAAAAGCTATGACTAGTATTCGGTTGAGTTTGCAGTTATCGTGAGCGCGGCTAAATTGTTTTTTGTTTGACGGCGACAAAAAACTGACAAAACAATTTATTATCTTTAATCCTCTTGTAAATCAGGAAAAAATAAAAGAGATGGACATTACGACGGAATGTTAAGTGAACGAGGAACAGATAGTCACCAACCATAATCTGTAGTAGTTAATCTTATACTAAATGAAGACCTTCTACCAAAACTTTTAGATAATAAAACACCTTAAATAAATATATTCTAAGATCTAGGTTGGCAAATTTAACCACCAATAAAGGATTTCTTAATACATTAGTGTACTGAAATACAATATCTCTATTTAAGAAACAAGAACTAAAAATCGAATCCCTACAAAATTAACAAAGTTCTAGAACAAAGGTTTACCGTCGAACTAATTACTGAAACAGATTTAGGTAAGCGTTTATATATAAAAAAAGCAGCAACTAACGTCACCCCGTAAGTTAACGTTTTATCACCAAATCACTAACTTCAAACTCAACAATTACAAAATGTGTAATTTATTTTTTCAAATCCACACAACTTTTGCCAACGAGCAGACTCTTGCGCATAAAGCCGCGATCACACGTAAGTCTCGCATGCCCATAACTAGTGATGTCACTTTAAAGCTCAATATCGATACTTAATTTGTGATTGTATTGATTTTGGGAGAGGGCGCTGATAGTCAGAGATACAAGTTTTTACCTAGTTCGGATATCAGAATCTTCAGATTGTAATATGTTTCTGTGAATAAAGTTATTATTATAATTACTTAAACAAATAAAGATTGGGAACTATTGGACTATCTATAGAAATGATACTGCCTACTGTATTTTTAATAATTGATAACAGTTATGATTTATAACCTTTCACAGGTACAGCCATTACATGCCATCCAAAGCATGGAGAGCCCGAAGGCCTTAATTTGCAGAAACCCATCTAACTTTTTGCAAAATGCTTTGCTTGTACGATTTTCAACCTAGCCGAACGCAATGGATGCTTCTCCTTCGATGCCTACCATAGTATGCAATAAAAGCTTTAGATTTTTATATCATAGGTAAACATATGAGCAGACGCTATGCCACGCAACTCCGAAGGAGAAACAATAATTACACGAGTGCAATGTAAACCTTGATAAAAGAGGCAAAAGGAAAAAGAATTAAGCGGTTTCGTTATCTAGTATAAAAGTGTTAGTTCTTATATTTATACTATACCTATAACTATAAATATTTCTTTTTTTCTTTCTTTCTTTACTTCATTTTAATGTAATAAAAAAATATATATCTGAAACTACCGATTGCAAATATCGAACTTATATTCAAAGTAGGTAAATGTATTTCTAAGACTTTTATTCACACTTTCTTCTAAAATTTGTAAATGCTTATGTTCTTATGTACTATGTTATTGACTCGAAACACAAGTATAATAATATATAATAATTTCCCTAAATAAATTTATAAAAGGGGAAGAGGAGTTTCGACCTCCGGTAGCTTTAGGCACTCAATGAAACATAACGCAGCGTTATTTCACGCCGATTTTCAGTAGCACCCGGTATCACTCCGGTTGAACCGGCCCACACTTAAATACTATATACTTTATACTAATGATAACCCAGCAAGGTAGTCGATCGAGGTACACCGACAGTTAACCACCGATCTTTTGACATCACTAACCAAGGCTGTGCAGCGACTTGTTTGCTCACAGATTATCATGAGAGTACAAACAGTATTTCGCTTTGCATTTTTCGTGTGTCTACGTCATCTTATAATCTTTGTGTAATCTGTGATAAAGATAAAAAAGGATTATGAAGACACAAATAAAGAAGGAGTGTGTAATTTGTAGAGCTGGTGTCCAACATATCATCATCATCATCATCAGCTCATTAAATCCCACCGAGGGGCACGAGCCTACCCGTATAGGGTGATTAGGCCTTAGTCGTCCATGCGGGCCGTGCGGATTGGATTCACGCACAATTTGAATCTCTTCGTAGGTATTTCTTAAAGGCCGGCAACGCATTGTAGTACCTTTGGTGTTGCAAATGTCATGGCGGCAGTATTCACTTTCCATCAGGTGATCTGTCTGCTCGTTTGCCCCCTATACTATAAAAAAAAAAAAGGTGTGCATGAAGGTTTCCTCACGATGTTTTCCTTCACTGTAAGAGCGTCGGATAACGTACATATCTTTTCGAAAATTCGAAAACACATTGGTACGTGTCGGGATTTGAACCTCAGCCCTCTCGGTAGGAAGGCGACAGTCCACACCATTGAGCCACCGACGCTCAACATATCATACCGATTATTAATTATTTTACCTCAGTTTAACACTCCGAACGATATACCCTGTCACTGAAAACCTTGAAGAGCTACTCTTAACACTGAAACGAAACAGTCTGCAATGTATGTCACTCGAGTAGTTCCCAACAGAATAACAGCACTACAGCGGTCTCGTAAACTTGCTGTGGCACATGTTGAGGATGGGACCTTTAAGAGTGTCTATAAGGGTGATATATATAAAACAGATAATCGTGTTTAGCTCATACATACAACATGCAATTGTATCTGACTTCGGGATAGCTACATTGTGTTCCAAGTAAAAATAATGTAATTAGGATGATAATATAGAATTATATAAATTAGACACAGCTATGTAAAACCAATAGTAGTACCCCATTTTTTGAAAAGAGTAACTACACGAGTTTCTTGCCGGTATCTTCTCGGTAGATAACAACCTCCCGAACCGGTGGTAGATTCATTAAACATAACTTCTTGACGATTCATAAGTGTCATGTAATGATTTATTTGAATAAAACATTTTTGAGTTTTGAGTTTCTACAATTGAAGACAAGTGTTTAGGGATTTCTTTTCAATAAAATAACATAAATATTTTGATTAAAGCTGCGATCCAAAATATTTATGAATAACCATTAGTTAAATATAAATCATAAAGTAATAAGATGCATAATCACAAAAAAATTTCAACCAAAATCTTTACTAGGTGGTAGACTCGATACTGAGTCGTCTAGGTAGCCGCAGTGCCAGATATCATCCCGTGAAACACGAGTGTTATGCACTTTTGTGTTTTCGGGATGAGGGCACTGTAGCTAGTGAAATTACCGGGTATAAGAGACCTAACATCTGTTGTCTCGGGTGACGGACGCAGTGCGGCATTGATTGGGGATAATAACTGTCTATCAGTTGTTCGTCTCCTTTAATGCCGCTCTGTCATGGTCTGGCGTATCACTTACCATCAGGTGAGCGTCCAGACCGTCCTGTACACTTATAACGTAAAAAAAAAACAAAAATGCACAAAGTGGTCAAATAACAATATTATGATGTTAAGAATGTAAAATTATTCATTTAAATATTGATCTTAACGCGTCATAGAAAAGTAAAAATTAAGAGCACGAGTCATTTTGACAAGTAGCCAGCCAGCGACGTGATTTGAAAAGAAAATTGTACCCAACTGACGCGATGAGCAGACTTTTGCCGCGGATACTTTTTGAGTGAGAGTGTGTAACTAGTTAGTTTATCAAAGGGTTTACATGATTTGTGTGTGGGTGCTCCATAAATATTTTCCTTCCGTTCTCTCAAATGTAAGGTAGGTACTGTACAATACCTGTGACTCCATCACGTCTTCACCATAAAATACACGAATAGTGTGACGAAGATCACCACCAGCACGGCGTATATCACATAGTCCAAGTGGAATATACACCAGAAACATTTCACGTTCTCACTTGCACACTTTTCTGTGCAGTCCAACTTCATTTTGGTACTTTTTTCACTTATAATGAGCAAATATTCACACAAGTATATTGATACATACACACAGCGCCATCTAGTCCGAATTTAGGTAAGGAACTAGGACTAAAGCAATGAAATAACGGATAAACATATTTTTATACTTTTTTTTGTAAATACAAACATATAATCATATAATTGAGAGCGTCGGCTCAATGGTGTGGACTGTCGCCTTCCTACCAGGAGGGCTGAGGTTCAAATCCCGACACGTACCAATTTGTTTCGAATATATATGTACGTTATCCGACGCTCTTACGGTGAAGGAAAACATCGTGAGGATACCTTCATGCACGCCTGCGAAGAGATTCGAAGGTTGTGTGTGAAGTCGTCCAATCTGCACTGGGCCCGCGTGGACGACTAAAGCCTAATCACCCTATACGGGTATGCTCTTGCCCCTCGGTGGGGATATTTCATGAGCTGATGATGATGATGAAACATATAATAATATTTACAAAAAATAACAATCATACTATTCACTTTATCCCGTCGCGTCGATCAACTACGATCTTAAGATGGTAGTCGTTAGACTGTTAAAGGCCTGTGCCCTAAAGTGGGTCGTAAGATGATCAATACAAACAGACTGCATGGGGATATAACCCGAAACCCTTGGTGTAACAGCCGAATTCGTCTAAACGCCTTTACACTAGTGGTGTTTTCAAACAAACAGGCCATACACAAGGCCATATGTAGGGTCCTTTGCGTGGGTTTCTCAATCTGTCAGCTATAAAGTTTCAGGGCACACAGGTTTCCCCACTTATTGCTATGGAAAGAGTGAATTAAGATGAGGATGAAAGAGAGTAACTTCACCGTACTTATTTAGTTTTTCAACGTGCTAATCATTACGCATTGGAGCTGTGCCATAACACTTCAACACTAGGTTATACAACAATGTTAAAATAATTTCACTCAAAACCACATGAGATAAGCAATATCAGTTATTTAACTTTGCCGATTAAATCCTTTTATTACTGACTAGCGGCCCGCCCCGGCATCGCATGAGTTACTTTCTTCTATCTTTTATCTCTTCAATGTGTGCAATTAATATAGCCTTTGTATGTCATCATCATCATCACCTTATTAAACGTCCCCCGGGGGCACGAGCCTACCCGAATAGGGTGTTTAGGCCTTAGTCGTCCACGCGGGCCCAGTGCGGATTGGCCGACTTCACGCACAACCTTTGAATCTCTTCGCAGGCATGCGCAGGTTTCCTCACGATGTTTTCCTTCACCGTAAGAGCGTCGAATAAACGAACATATAATTTCAAAAATTCTAAAAGACAAGTACTTGGCGGGATTTTAACCTGTAACCTCCAGATCGGAAGGCAACAATAAGCACCAAAGATCCACTGATACTCATAAACACATTTTGACGACCCAATTGGTGTTGCGGTTGAGACATCGACTGCAACATCAAGGGTTCCGGGTTCGATCCCCGGGCAGTACAAACAATTGTGTGCATGAAAATGTCTGTTTATAATGCTCTGCTGTTTTCTGCGTATAATATGTATGTATTTACAAAAAAATATATAAGAATGTTTATCCGTTGTTTAGTACCCATAAAACAGGCTGAACTTGGGGCTAGATGGCGCTGTGTGAATGTCATTGGATATTTATTATTTATTTATAATTATTTATGAGAACATTAGGACTTAACACACTATACAGGTACAACGGATTGGTGGGTGTAATAAACCATGCTTAGTCAGAAGGCAATCTATTGTTTTGTAACACCAAAGAAAATATATAGAAATACGTTTTAACAAAATTAAAAAACCTACTTGACCTGTCAGTTAATATCGTTATTATTTTTCGTTACATGACTGAAACTGTTGGTAGATTACATTTGCGTACACTGGTATCTAATCCTAAAAAAATAATACAATGTCTGGAAAAATCACTTTATCACTTCTCCCACAGTCCATTAAACACTGATAGCTATTGAGACGTTAAATCGACTTAGCTCATGCCCTCACGGTAAGTCGACAATAACTGGTCGTGCGTCAAAATGAAGGAATATTACAGTAATACACTAATCCCTCTAATTAACCAGTGTTTAACGTGTTAAAAGATTATCTTTATAGTGTTTTGTATTTTATACTTGATGTTCCGGTTGATATTGCGAAGCTTTATTTCGCTAAATCATGATTACAGTAATGGCAGATTAGAATACAATTCTCACCAACCCTAACCCACGGCGGATCCAGGGTGAGGGTCATGAGGGTCATGACCACAGATTTCCCAATACAGGAGATGGGGCAAGCCGCGTTTAAAGTGCGACAAATGTAAGCTCAACGAGCATACACTGGCTGCCAGTTTACGCTCTGTGAGACGAGTCAAGACGCACGAATATTAAAGAAATTACCGTTTTTTTCCAAAAAGCCATCCTGTGCAATTGTAACATGACATCTTCGCAATAAATCGGTAAATTTACCAAGAAATATAATAAATTTTCACAGGTAAGAACCGAAAAGAAATTGCGACACTGGGACTGCCTATAAACTTGGCGGCTTGTCCAGTCTAATGTATATTCTGATGTCTGTGGTCATGACCCCCTGAACTATTTTAAGTACTATACTAACGTACATTAACAAAATACCTTATAAGTTCTTAACTAGACTACTAGTATGTGACCGCCTCCTGGCGCCTAACCTGGCCCCTAACCCTCTTCCCAGTTTAGCCCTCTCCCGTTCTAAGTGTCCACTTGACCTCCAAACATAGTTCGATCCCGGCCCTTGGGGGCCAAACCGCGGGTGCCGCGTATGAGGTAATAATGGGGCAATAATTACATGAAATGGGTCTGTAGTGCCCTTAATTCGAAAAACAGAAATTCAAAACAACCCTTTACACGTGACGAAATCTGACATTGCACCAATTTGGAGCCTACCATCGTTTACATTTTGTTAATTAAACGGAATTCAAAATGGCCGATTCAATTTACCAAATCAATCCAACTAACCATCACGGAGTTATTACGGTATCGATAAATTGTTACGCAGGTTGAATCGCTAACTTGCTATTAATGATCATTTGATTATGTCATTAGCAGACCGCTTTTGCCAGTGATTCACGTGGTAACAAACCATCGAAGTGATTTAACCTTGAAGTAACATCGGCTAGGCACCAAGGGTTCCGGGTTTGATCCCCGGGCTATAAACAATTTTGTGCGCATGAACATGCCTGTTTGTATTAGTCTGGGTATTTCCTATGTATAATATGTATGTATTTACAATATGTATATACATATATATATTTAATAGTTACTACTTATGATGGCATGAGGGCACTGTAGCTAGTGAAATTACCGGGTATAAGAGACCTAACATCTGTTGTCTCGGGTGACGGGCGCAGTGCGGCATTGATGGAGAATAAAAAGTCTGTCAGTTGTTGGTCTCCTTTAATGCCGCTCTGTCATGGTCTGGCGTACCACTTACCATCAGGTGAGCGTCCAGACCGTCCTGTACACTTATAATATGAATAATAATTTAAAATGTACCTTTGTTATACTGTTGATTGTTATCTATTTTGTTGTCCAAATAATAATAAATGAGCTATAGACATTTCGCGTCAATACAATAGAGCGTCGGTGGCTCAGTGGTGTGGACTGTCGCCTTCCTACCGGGAGGGCTGAGGTTCAAATCCCGACACGTACCAATGTATTTTCGAATTTTCGAAAAATATATGTACGTTATCCGACGCTCTTACGCTGAAGGAAAACATCGTGAGGAAACCTTCATGCACTGCGAAGAGATTCGAAGGTTGTGTGTGAAGTCGTCCAATCCGCACTGGGCCGCGTGGACGACTAAGGCCTAATCACCCTATACGGGTAGGCTCGTGCCCCTCGGTGGGGACGTTTAATGAGCTGATGATGATGAATAGACATTTATCAGTTGTTTAGTACCCGTAATACAAGCTTCACGCTGAACTTGGGACTAAATGGCGTTGTGTGAATGTCAGTGGATATGTATTATTTATTAAATGATCTTTCTATTACTTCTTTGTAGTTTTGTTCTGAAGGACGTGCGTTCAAGTGAAGGTACCCTTTTCAACCTTTCACTACCTACACCTATAATAACCTTTTTTATTATTCACAATGGGTTTGCTCTTGAGCACAGACTATACTAGTAGAAGAGATGTTCTCTACGGTGGAACGAGCTTGATAAAAAAATATCGTTGAAAATAGGTTTTTTCATCAATATGTATTTTGGACAGTTGAATCTGATTTATGCGCTAAGTATGGTTATTAAATAGTATTAAAATTACAAGGAAAATAACTTGAAATTTATATGATGGTATTACATTAGTAATAGCACACAAAGTAACTTTCACTTTGATATCTCCCTGTGGGAATTGAACCCCCTGACCGCGGGACGACTCAGCGTGACTTAGCGTTAGATAATAAAAGAAACATCGCTGCCCTTTTTTTAAAGGCATTGATTTTTATAAACAATCCATAAATCAAGAATTTTAAGTACTTAATTTTACAAGTTCAAGTTCAAGCTTAATGAAGTCATCGTTTGAACCTAACAAGGATCGTTGTATGTATGAGTTATGGTGCCTACACAGAGTTATTGAAAGCAAATGTAATACTTTATCATTAACATAAATGTATGGTTCTTTAACTTAAAACACAAAAGTAATAGAGCTAAGCGCTGTCGTTGAAAATGCCTATTAAAAACTTTCAATGACATAGTAAAGTTTTTTTAAAGGTGTAACATTTTACCATGTAACATTTTAAATAATAATGTTTTTGTATTAACTATATCTAAATATATATAACTCAAAGGTGACTGACTGACTACGCTCGTTTATACTCGATGATAAAGAGATTTGATGCCATAATTTCCTCGCTTCACTTGCGGTTTGTAGATAGCTGAACCATTAACAGTAAGGTTTACTAATAAAGCGCTTATTGCCCGGTGAAGCTGTAAAGGCCATCTGCGGCCAACAGCAGTAGTCAGTTCGAAAAATAAATGCTGCTAATTCCGATCTGGAGGGTTCTGCTGGTTCTAATCCCGCTACGTACGTTTCGAATATTTAACTTTTAAGTACGTTTATCCGACGCTCTTACGACGAAGGAAAACACCGTGAGGAAACCTGCGCACGCCTATGAAGTGATTGAAGGTTCTATGTGAAGCGGAGGACGGAGGACGGATATCTGGCGCAAAGTGGGAGAGACCTATGTCCAACAGTGGACTGCGATAAAGAAAAACATGGATAAGATAAAGTACCAATGCAGATGACCCTATTCCCAGCCTTCTAAGTTACAAAATGGTACAGATTCATAAACTAAGTACGTTTAGTTAAAACATGAGTTACAAATTTTTACAAACTATGTTCTTAAAAAAAGTTTAACCACACCACTTGAAACTTTAGTAATGTTAATGAAAACACGAAAACAAAACACAACTCGTGTCACGCCACGTTAGTTCCTTCGGGCAAATAGTTAAAAACTAAAAAAGCCACGCGGTATGGTTGGTAGCTGTTAAATTAGTCATTACTACTCATTATTGGTCGATTTTTGGGGTTCCACATACGTATTTTGACATTTTATTGAAGTGAAACAAGTTCATGCTATACCTTCTAGATTTATAAGCTTTATTTTTATTTATTAGTTTCATAAAGATTAAGTCTTTTATTAAACTAATAAATAAAAGCGAAACGTGGTCGCTCAAGGGTGCTCAACGTGCGATGGAGAGGGCTATGTTACGTGTTTCCCTACGTGATACTGATAAATAATATCCGAAACGAGCACATCCATAGAAGAACTAGAGGGAACGACAATCACCACATCGATCTTAAATCAGCATTCAGATTGGTAGACCACGGAAGCAGTAAATACATGTCTTTTAACTTAACGTATCACAGTTGTAACTTGTGACGTACAAAAAATATTTAGGTGCAGTAGAATGACTGCAGTCTTTTGTTTAAGCATGTCACTTATTGTGGAAGAAATCGCTATCACGCATATTAGGTCTGAGGTCAGAAGACATGAGACAAGATCTTTTACAAGTTAAAACTCACCGTTTTTATAATAGGACGGTCAGAATATTCAGCTGATGGTAAGTGATACGCCTCACCCTGACAGAACGGCGTGAAGAAGACCAACAACAGATAAACAGTAATTATTCCTCATCAACGCCGCACTGCGCCCGTCACCAAGACAACAGATAAAGATAAAAGCTGATTAAGATTGCGTAACTAAAAAAATATCTACGGAACAGTAGTGCACTAGTTCGTTTGTAAATCGCAGTGGCAACTAATAATAATTAGTTTCCTTCCTCATTCGAGCTAAATATAAAATTCAATTACATAGAAGATTGTCTTGCACAAGTTGGAATGTAGGATTTACAATTTTTAGAGCGGCAGTAGCTCAGTTGTGTGGACTGTTGCCTTCCGATCTGGAGGAGCTAGGTTCAAATCCCGCCACGTATGTACCAAAATGTTATCGAATTTCCGAAGTTATATGTACGTTTATCCCATGCTCTGGTCTGAGTGGAAACCTGCGCACGCCTACGAAGAGATTCAAAGGTTGGTTGAAGTCGTTCAATTCGCACTGGGTCGCGTGGAGTGATTGAGGTCACCGTAAATTATTCATCTGATGGCATGTGATATTGTCACCCTTATATTACACCGGAGGAGTTTCGAGTGTGTTGCCAACCTTAAAAAATTAAGAGGAATATTTTATTTATTTTATTTTATAATTCTGTATAATGGTAATATGGGAAATGCGATTCTTGTTTCTAAATGACTACTGCTGTTGGCCGCAGATGGTTTTTACTGCTTCACCGGGCGCGTGGCGAGCGCAGATGGCTCTCAGCCTTAAACATATACACAACGAGCCGAAGGGCGGCTTAGAGTGGGATTCCAACCTCGGCTTAGGGCATTGTGGGGAAGGCTAGGTAACCTAATATATGTATAGGCTGGATGAGGAAAGCGAAGTACCGGGATATCTGGCGCAAAATGGGGAAACATATGTCCAGCAGTGGACTGCGATAGGTTAAAGAGTGATGTTAGTTTCAGTTATTTTGAGTCAAAATGTTCGGTATACGGCTTCCTCGGTAAAACACATAAATAAATTATTATTTAATGGCATGACAAATTATATTAAATACCTTGTCTTATATAAGACACCCCTTACATGTCCACGTTTAAATTGCGATGAATATTTTGTTAAGGAAACGAATTGCGTCAAAAATTTTACCCTAAATCAGTACGATAAGACACAAAATCAAACAAACTCTTTGAAAAACTCGAGTATTGAGAACCGATTAATTCAATAATTTAGTTGACAAGGCCTTTGTTACTAATCGTTGTATAGATCAATTTATAATTGAAGCGGAAATGAATAACGGTATCCAACAACAGTACATATAGTCTTATGGTTGAGTGTTGGGTTTAGATCGCGAAATGAATGGGTCGTAGGTTAAAGTCCCGCGGGAAAACCGCATAGTGTAAGCGACTTTGTGAGAATTTTCCCAGTTTAGACATTGAAGGCTGAATCACCTGACTGTTTTAAAAATAAGATGATTTCGTCCTTGAGAATCGGTCCCGGCTTCAATCTAAGACAGTTTTAAAACCCACCAATGAGCAATGGGCCGCGTGATGGGTTATGGGCCAATGTCCTTATGGCTATGCTGTGTTGGAAGTTCCCTGCAGTCGGACTTATATAGGCTGATGACGAAATATTGCTTTCCCAATGAAGGGACTATTTGCGTTCATCTATATCTATCTATTCAACCTATCGCAGTCCACTGCTGAATAGGTCTCCCCCATTTTGTGCCAGATATCCTGGTCCTCCGCTTTTCTCATCCAGCCTCCACCAGCTACTTTTTCCAAGTCGTCGGTCCATCGGGCCGGAGGGCGTCCTACGCTACGCTTGCAAAGACGCGGTCTCCACTCCAGAACTTGCATTCATCTGTTAAAACGTAATCTGATCACATATTCATGTCTAGCTGGTGTGTTTTTGTTATCAACATTAAAAAATTGAGTGTCCTCCAACTTGAGTGCGTATTCAAACTTAAGCATCTTGTATTACACTAAATATAATACTTACATAATGTTAGCTTGTAAGTAGGAGTAGGTGATACATAACATATCTACATGTATTATACAAGTATTAATTGTACATTTGAGTACAACTTGACTGAAGTATAAACGGAGAAGGTATTGACACGAATCAATCATAATCTTAAAATTTTCGGTAGACACTGCAAGTGTTACCTACTACAGCTTTTTCAATCATTATGTTAAATACTTTGTGACCATAGTTGTAAGACATAAATCATTGTGTTTTAATGTACATACGTCCACTTCAGGGCTAGGCCACGATATTTTTCCGTACGAATTCTTTTGGTTCAAAAAAATATATTTACAATTAATATCGATATGGTACCTTACCATAAAACCATTCGGTTCAATGCTAAGATGCGCCAAGTATGGAGCACGCTCACCCAAATAAAACCTATTCACTGGTGATTCAAAGTTCCCCAAATTGTACTTTTCGGAAAACATTTAATCCAGCAGTGAGTCCCACAGCTTCGAAGTGCGAATAACAAATGAGGATTCAAAACGTTTCATTCGACACTATCCACCGTGTACGGATGGCGTTTTGCCGACTGTCGGGTAGTCCGATGTGAAAAAGGGCTAGGTGGAGTTCAATGAAGTTCCTGTGTACACTCTCGAAGTGCATACGATAAATGCCCATAAACTTGCGACTCTACGACGGTGTTCAATGCACTATACACCCGTTTTATACCTAAGTAAGAGGATGGAGTTTGTAGGTATATTTGTTTGTTTTAATTTCATGCACTTTTTTAAGCTGATCATCATGAAATTTAGAAACACATGTTGATAATTCTACGGAAAGGAAGGACATTGGATATTACACGCGGCTGAAGCCACGGGTAACAGCTAGTATCACTATTAATAATATATATATATATACTATATATATTATTAATGCCATCTCTCCCTGTAGCCATGCAGTGCGGGAAGACATGTACCCCTGTAGTTCAGCCGTTATAGTAGGTGATGTGATTAGCTATTTCAGCGCCTCGGAAGGATGTAAGTAGTTGTAGTAAATTCTATTATATGCATCTGACACACAGATGGGTCTGGCTTCAGTAAGATATTATGTTCACCATGAGCGTGCCAAGGTACCTTCATGTTCCACACAACAAAACCATGCGACGTGGTAGTAATTTATATAAATGAAGCCATTATGGTTTATCTTTGAACGACGTAGAATCGTTTAGAGATAATTACTAAGTCGTTGACTTGTGTACGCTCAATCAGTCAGATGTTTGAATAGTTACTAATGGACTGAATTTGAAAGATGAGTGTGTATTATTATTTTCGAGAGTGTGTTTTTGCTGTTGGTCGCAGATGCCCTTCGTAACTTAATCGGGAATAATCGCGGGCGAAGATGGTTCTATAATTTGTTGTTTTTTTTTTTATACACAGGCCATATTTTAACGATTTTGACACGCTTTGTGTTGTCAATGAAACTTCTGTTCGTATTTTTTATACATTCATGCTCGAAACCTAAGTTGTTTATTAATTCGGCATATTTTAATTACAATTATGACACCCATCTCTTCCCGCGGCGCCGTGAACGCATCTTAGGCACGGGACATTTGCAGTGGACGGATAGCCAGCACTTCTCGCTTTCAACGTACCATTTAATATGTATAGCGTAGAGATTTATGGCAAAAACCCTTTCTTCAATGTATCGCAGTCCACTGCTGGATATACCGATGCTCCACTTTTATTATCCAGCCTCAACATCGACCGTTGGCAGTTACTGATAATTGGGCTAGATTGTCACTGTACACCATTGTTGTTGCTTGTCGCTCGTATGCTGTCGCGGGAAAACAAAAGAAAATCTGTTCTTTATCGGGGCTTTCCTAAATCAATCGATGTTTATTTTTTAAAAAGTCGACCCATTTTGTGTAGCGGTTGAGACGTCGGCTACTACACCAAGGGTTCCGGGTTCCGGGTTCGATCCCCGGGCAGTACAAATATTTGTGTGCATGAACATGTCTGTTTGTAATGGACTGGGTTTCTATGAATAATATTTAAAAAAATGTGTATATAAGTATGTTTATCAGTTGTTTAGCACCTGACTCCAAGCTCTTCGCTTTATTCATATAAAAATATTCTCTCCTAAGTTGCTGTGCCCCGAAGGGTCCATAATGTACCTATATAACAAATTGACACCCCTCAAACATTGTGGAAAATAAAAACGATTGATTGATTGAATATACAAAACACTCCAATTATGACAATAAATGTAATGTAATTCTGTCCTCGAGTTGTTGACGAATATGTGTACCTGACAGGTAGTCCAAATGGGTAGGTCCAACTTCGAGAAGGAGGTTTCTCGTCGAATCCAATTAGATGGGGCAGCGTTCGGGAGTTAAGGCAGATCTTTTCGTCCAAAATACCTCAGTGTCTCAAGACGAAGGTCTTTACCAGTTTGTTTGCCAGTTATGACATACCGGAAGCGAAACGTGGTCGCTCACTAAGGCCCTCTTGATAGGGCTCAATGTTGCTCAGCGTGCTAGTGGAGAGGGCTATGTTAGGTGTCTCCCTACGCGATAAAACCGACGATGATATCCGTAGAGAATATGGTGACCGACATAGCCTCGAGAGGATAGCAAGTTGAAGGCGAGTGCAAGGGCACATAGTGCGTAGAACCGATGGCCGATGGGGCGGAAAGGTTCTCGAGTGGCGTCCACTGTAACGGAAAGCGAACGTAGGCCGACCCCAACCAGATGGACGGATGATTGGTTAAGGTGCGGTAGCAGATGGATGTCAACTGCAGGGATCGGTCCGAGCGGAAATCATTAGGAGCCTTCGTTCAGCAGTGGACATAATGGCTTAATGATGATGATGATGAAATGTAATAGATTTAAAAATTCGGCCAAAAGTGATCTTTACTGGCGAGTACCGATTACTGATTTTGAAGAAAGAATTCAAGATTTTGGAGTTTTATCAAGAGAATAAATAAATGAATTTTTGATTTTACATATTTAACATATTTGACGACCCATTTGGTGTTGCGGATTGCGGAACACCAAGGGTTCCGGGTTCGATACCCGGGTAGTACAAACATTTGTGTACATGTATGTTTGTTATGGGTTATTTCTACGTATAATATGTATGTATTTAGAAAAAATAATTTATATAATGTAGGTATGTATGTGTTTAACACGTAACAAGTGACGGGTCACGTGAAGATGCAAATGTGGTGTGAATTAAATAAGCCTTAGGAGTACAGTCGACCGACAAAATAATATGTATAATAATAATAATAATAAATTATTTATTTGCGAGAATATGGTTACAATACGATCATACAAAATTAAAATCCAACATATTCTATCGTTAAATCGACGTGCAAATTTTGATTTCATAATATTACCCATATTCATTTTACAAAATAATTAATACTATTAAATTACTTTATACATTTAAACATTGCAGTTTATCCTCTTTATAAATAAAATTTTTATTTTACAAATTCATTCATTTAATACATAATATACAAGTCAAAAAAAAAATAATGTGTCAAAGTAATATAATATGTCAAGAAAATGGATAAATATACAAAATGTCAATACATAACTTTCCATTAAATGTCTTTCTTATCATCATCTGTATAATCTCTGTATAATAAATACCCACTGAAATTACACAGCTACGTTTAGCCCCAAACTATGCCCAGCCTAGCCTGTAATTTGAGTACTTACACAACACATAAACATACTAATTGAATATATTTTTGTAAATACATACATACCTTCTACCTATACACAATAATATTCTGTATATATAAAGGTAGATACGCCATCCGTGCCACAAAACAAACCGCCAAAGAGAAAAGAATTGTAGGCTTTTGTTTAGGTTAGGGTAGGTTTTCGAAATATGTGTTTGTGTGCTGTCGCTGCATTCGGAACACTTTTTTCGATTGTTTTGTGAGCATATCACGAATCTATACTTTTAAATCATTGCCTATACAAAGAAAAACCCAGACCAATACAAATCGATGTTCATTCATACTAATCTTTATATTGCCAGGGGATCGAACCCAGGATCCTTGGTGGTGACCACTTCGTGGGTCGTCAATTAATGAAATATGGATTAAATTATTTTTTTTCCAGCAACTAAAAAATGTTTTTTGGCGTGTACTGTATTTTGTTATCCGTCATAATCTTAGCACGCATGAGTGCATTCGTATGCTAATCGCATGTGCACTGAAACAATGCGTCCTCAGATGCAACAGCCTTACAGGGAGATCGCCCTTCTAATCAGTACTTTGTGTCCTTATAAATAAAATAAATATCATCTGGGAGCTCGAAGTTAAAAGATTACAATAGCCCGTGACAGACCGCTGCAGCACTTAGAACTTCATCATGAAGTGTTTTGCTCCAATATTTTTACGTGGATATCGAACCCAACAATTAGGTAGTGTTAAAGTGTCTCTACAAAAAAACGCTTTGAAACCAATGATGTAAAAAATGGATTCGTGATATGCTCACAAAACAACCGAAAAAAGTGTTCTGAACGCACACATACACATATTTTGAATTTCGAACACATTTACTCAAACTAAAGAGTACAAACTGTACTCTCTTCGGCGGTTCGTTTTTGAGGCACGGATGGCGTATCTACCTTTATATACACAGAATATTATTGTTCGAAACGCGTTTTTTCTAACTTCACCCAAAGAGGACACGCGATATGACTACAATTGTTTGCTTTGTACTTGCGTATGTTTACATTCAATCTGTGTACAAAGATTAGATAGCGATGATTATTCAGTTTCTTGATAATCCGCTACCTTGAATAAAAAGGCTATAAGATTACCGATATTATGATTACTAGGTGGTAGACTCGGTACTGAATCGGCTAGGTACATACCACTAAGTGCTAAATATCGTCCCGTTAAATAAGAGATTTTCTCACTTCTGTGTTTCGTGCTGAGGGCACTGTAGCTAGTAGATTACTAGGTATGAGAGACTTAACATCTGTTGTCACGGGTAACCGGCGCAGGGCAGTGTTGACGGAAACTAATGACTACATACCCCGTAACACAGCAGCAATCATGGTCTGGCGGATCACTTACCAACAGGTGCGTAAAGTGACCTCCCCGTTCAGTTAATGTCAAAAATTTAATGACGTCACGCGTCTTAAGTTTATATCATCATTCTCCACTTTTTTATGTTATATTCTTATAAATGTACAGGATGGTCAGGACACTCACCTCATGGGAAGAATATATTTTAGATACGCCTAAACATGTCAGAGCGGCATTAAAGAAGAGTTATTATAAGCCATCAAAGCCGCACAACGCCCGTCACCCGAAACGACACATGCTAGGTCTATTATACCCAGTAATTCCACTACTCTGAATTTAAGAAGACCCGGTATGAGTTACTTCAGGCCATATGTGGGGTTTCCTGTTTGTTATAGTTTGCTAAAAATATAAACGTTACATAGCCACTCTGCAACTCCCTAAACCGAAGTTCAAGTTCTACTCAGGAAACCTCGTGATTAGTGTTATAAGGCATCTGTCCTGCCCAGTTGACCCTGGGGAACTTGTGAAGGACAATCGGGATAAGTTTGGTGAAACCTGGCACAAGTTCTGCTTGGATGTTGACAAAAATATCATGGAACTAGTCACGTCATTTAGCCGCTTGAATCTCTTATTAGTTTGAATTCATTTCAGTACACAACATTTTTGAAACGTATAACTTGAGTGTACAGGACTTCTGCTATAACTGTATGATCGCTTAATAACTTAGCCTCCTTGTATGGCTTTTTTGAAACTTAATTGTGGAGGCTTCATAGATCCAGGGCCAAGGTTGCGTCGAGGAAGCTCGGCATACTTTCTAAGTCCGCAGATACTTTTCACCCAAACAACTGTGTGATTTGTACGTATGTAGGTAGCCGATCCAATTTTGTATCGAAGACTGTTCACATTTGTAGGATATCTTCTCTACCAGCTAGAAACCCAGGATGCTATAGATCCACGGGCAAGAGGACTGATCGGTGATAAGTCTATTGCCGGTAGGCTACAAAGCCTTGAACATCGCCGTTTGATTTCGTGTCTGTCCGTCTTTTACAGGTTGCATTTCGGAGAGCGTGTGTTGGAATTGCACAATTTGTTTCTCTAGCACCATTTATTTATCGGATCGGCTAGTATGTAAATAGCCAAGTTCCAAACGTGACTTACCACAATGACCTATTGTTACCACTGCTCACATGCAATGTAATATTCCTGTATTAGTGACATAATGCACCGTTATTGTAATCAACTTAAACAAACTATTTATTATCGACTTTATCATCAGTCTAATGTCGTCCCACATCTGGGAATAGCCTTTCCACTCGGGATTGCTGTCAGTCCCAAATACAATCTTAGGATGGTAGTCGTTATCACCCACAAACCCACCAGGTTACGGCCCAATCTCCCCATGTCATTTCACATCTTCTTCCCCATTTTCTTTTCACTCTCTTTTTTAAAGTTGGCAACACACATCTAGCTCCATCGGAGTAACGTAGTGACCATGTGTGGGCACTACAATGTCACATACCATCAGGTAAATCTTCTACTCGTTTAATTTTTCATGAAATTAAAAATATTGGTCCCTGTAGTTTCTTCTAGAAATATATCACACGAAGCAGTCGTACCAAATATTCGATGTATTTAGACTGCCAATGTAAAAAATACGTTAATCGGAAGGTAGGCTAGATAGCTTTAAGAAAAATAAAATGGTAATTTGAAACTAATTTTGCTGACAGAAAAAACAAAAATAAATTTATTGTTTGACACAAATATAATGATAACATTTAAAGATTGGGCTATCTCAAACTATGTAAAAACATACCGGCTTTATTTATCATTTAGGGCAATAGAGGTCGATGGAGATATTATTGAAAAAAAATATCTTGCTTAAACATTTTGTAAATGCTTTGTATTCATTTGTAAATAGATACCGTTTGAGATGTACATAATTGATATAATACTGTTCAATATATAGTTACAAAAAATGCTTTAACAAGATAGCACTGATTCCAGAGTTATGATCACTCGTAACGAACTGAAGTTGACAGTATTTTCTTATTGTATAGGTATTTTGGTTTGGAGCAAAATTTTTAATAAAACTATTTATAAAATAAATGTAACGTGAACTTTTTTAATTTTCTGAAATAAATGGAATGACCTATTTGCTCACTTGGATGGTCAATTATATCTCAGCCCATAAAAGATTTTTAAAAGAAAACTATAATTTAGACAATATAAATATTTTACAAAACCACACTTCTGCGTTTGTCATTCGGGTCAACTGATTACGCATTAATTTCACTAGTCCTTTTCCCGAAACGCAGAAGTGGATTACAATCCTATCTATAGGTACGATGGATAACCGATAGATTTGGAATAAGCGCGCTACCCTTACCTAGTCATCTATAACATGTAAACGTCATTAAAATAGTTTTTATTTCTGGAGAGTTCCATACACTCTAATACAAGATGTTATTTAAATACGTATTTAATGTATACAAGGTTTTCTTATTACATGAACGAACTTCATCGTCACACATAGGTACCTAGTATTTAAATAAATTTACCATCAACATAGGTAAGTTTGCCAAAGTGAGCTCACAATCTTTTTTGTACAGATTTCATAATAACGAAACGCATTTAAACAAAAATGAATGGTATAACGACTCAAACGAAGGTACGAGTACGACATTTTTAGCTAATAAAGATTTTTGTCTCTACGTAGAGACGAAATGCTATTTTAAAATCTCCGTGGCTTTGTACTTTCAATTTAGCGTCATGCTTTGGTGTTTAGAATTTCTTTCAACCTATCGGAGTCCACTGCTGGACATGGGTCTCCTCAATTTTGTTTACTCATCCAGCCTCCACTAGCTTTCGCAAGTCGTTCGTCCATCGTGCCAGAGTGTATTCTGTCTTTCGCTTGCCAAGATGCGGCCTCGAATGTTACACACATTTATGTATTTAATAAATTCCATAATATATATATTTAATGTATTCCTCGTACTAGTTTTTGGATGTACAGAACAAATAAAAAAAAGCGTTAAACCGGCGTAGGTTCCAACAAAACAAACAAGTACATTACTGACTGGTAATGATCGTTGTTATCAGTCATAACATTTAAACTGCAGCCAAAAACTTGTTAACATTAAGTGTAAGAATATTACATAAAAACTCGAAACAAACATTTATGTAGATACTAAACGTTCAATAAAAACTACATGAAAACAAAAAATGTAACAATGATAAGAAATTGTTTTGGTTTCTCAATTAACTGAAAGTTAACTTCTTCGGCAGTTAAATCTATTTTCATCATCATCATCATTACAACCTAGAACGTCCACTGCTGAACGAAGGCCTCCCCTAATGATTTCCACGCGACCGATCCCTTGCAGTTGACATCCATCTGCTACCTGCCACCTTATCCAGGTCATCAGTCATTATCTATTTTACAAACATTATATTCTAATTTAACCCTTTAACCGCAAGGCCAGACACAATTTATAGTTTTGTTGGATATATCCGTCAAAGGGTAAATAATAATCACTTTTATAAAACACTATAATGTTGAAATTAATTTACTTTGTCTAAAATATGGCTCATTTAGCATAAATTCAATATAGAATAAATGGAACAATCAAATCAACCGTCGATAAGACGATCCCACATTATATTCTTCAAACCTAAAGGATTTAAATAAATTACTGAAACGTTTTAAGCATTATAAAAATCATACGCGTATCATCTAAAAATTACGTTACCGGCATTTTTATGAGTTTCAATTTTAATGAGTTTTTTCTATGAAGAATAAATATACATACCCGTATAGTCTGTGCGTCCAAAAGTCACGCGGTGTCAGGCGCAGATGGCGGAGGATGCGCCTGCGCAGGTATTCGCGAAGAACTGTCCATTATCTGCTCGTTTACGCGGACCGCGTCTACGGTATCGCGTGACGCCATAGTAGTAACTGTATGGATCGTAAGTACTTGGAAATATCTTTATGATACACCACACCAAGGGTGCCGGGTTCGATCCCCGGGCATTACAAACATTTGTGTGCATGAACATGTCTGTTTGTATTAGTCTGGGTGTTGTCTACGTATAATATGTATGTATTTACAAAAAAAAAATATATATATGAGTATATTTAGTACCCGTAATACACGCATCACACTTAACTTGGGGCTAGATGGCGCTGTGTGAATGTCAGTAGATTAGTTTTCTCTAATTCCCCGCATTTACACGTGTAGTCCCGCACACACATCTGGAGCTTCTATGATCCATGTTGAGTACTGTTTAAGAAATTGGCTCAAACACTTAGGGTTCCAGGTTCGAACCCCGTGCTGTACAATTATTGTGTACATGAATGTCTGTTTATTTTTGTCTGGCTTTTTCTATGCACAATTTGAATGTTTTTTTTTATGTTATAAGTGTACAGGACGGTTTGGATGCTCACCTGATGGTAAGTGATACGCCAGACCATGACAGAGGGGCATTAAAGGAGACCAACAACTGACAGACAGTTATTATCCTCCATCAATGCCGCACTGCGCCCGTCACCCGAGACAACAAATGTTAGGTCTCTTATACCCGGTAATTTCACTAGCTACAGTGCACTCATTCCGAAACACAAAAGTGCATAACACTTCTGTTTCACGGGATGATATCTGGCACTGCGGTGGTACCTACCTAGACAACTCAGTATCGAGTCTACCACCTAGGTATATAGTCTATGTAGGTAGGTATTTACAAGAAAATATGTCAATCATTGTATGATCATGGGATGGGTGAACTAAAATTGTCAAGTCTCACCATGCTTCGGATGGAAAATCAAGCTGTTCGTACAGGCTACTATTTTAATAACGTAATGGTCGACACTTAATTTTCGGTGTTAGGTCCCGAATGGTGAGTTATTTTTTTCTCAATATTCAATTCTTTATTGCTCAATAAAAGTAGGTACAGTGGTATGGTGAACCAAAACATTTTAGACTCTGTTTTATGGGCGCAGCAGTTATGAGAGACCCACATTATTATGTTACATTAAGCATTTAGTTTTACAAATATGATAACAATTAATATTTCTACTTAAGCTATAAAGTAAATAACTTTTTTTATAGATATAATGTCTATAAATCTTATCACAAAAAGTAACAATGCTAAAAAAATACTTTAAAAAAACAAAAGAAATATAATAAGTTTTGGTTAATATGCAACCTCATTTCTTACAAGTCATGTCATATGTAAAAGAATATTATTAATTGATTGAATTTTGTTCTCTTCTCTTTTACATTTGTATATGGCTAACGTGTTTTCTACTTTTAATATATTATTTTATTTTACCAAAAGTTGTTTCGCTCATAAGTCGAGTATTCTTATCTCCACATATTTTCTATGGTCCTTCGAGCCTTCGGAAGAGTTAATAATATTTTAACGGAATGGCGCAATCAGGAGAGAATTTTGACGACGTCACAAGCGATGTTTCTCAGGTAAAGCAAATATTTATAGAGAAAAGGATATGTATCAAAGGCCAAATTACGCTGGTGGAGAATGAGCTTGGGGACATCACCAATGTTACATCTTCCGCCGCCCTAGATATTGCTGACAAAAGGCTAGTTTAACGAAACAATGAATTAGTTAAAGCTAGGAGCCATGAAAATGTAAAGACTATCTGCGGCCAACAGCAGTAGACAGTTCGAAAAAAAAATGAATTCGTAAAGTTACGTATAACCTTTATGTTCACATAGACGTTTTGTTTGAAGGAAAGTGTCCTGGAGTGAGACATGATGATGATGATTCAAACATCACATTTGAACGTTACTCAAGTATCTTGTGTACAATAATAGCTAACTTATAGCTATTTCATGGAATCGTGTAATCTCAACACTGGTTTGAAAGCGGAAGGAAAATGGAATTATAGATACTCATAACGATTAAATTTTGTAGTGTGCATAAACAGTTGACAGCATTGTTTCAAAAATTGTGTAATACCTATTTATGTCGCTATGACAAATTTGCTTTTCGAATAATTGTTCACAGATCAGCAAGTTTCAGTTTATAATTTTAAACACTTTCACTAGAAAAGGAAGAACTTTTGTATAAAGAACACACGCACTTTTATCCTCTTCTGATGATTACTGAGTATTTATAAGTTTAATTTTTATATAACTTTCTGAATGAAATTAAGTATAATCACGGTAGAGTTAGAGCACAGCTCTCCCAAGTGAATTTGAATTAAAAAGTCAACATTAAAATAAGCAAACTTGCATTAGTCAAGACGACTTTCATAGGGTATTAGTAATTGAAATTAAACTTGCATTATCATTTCGTTAAAAGTTAACTCACATTTATTTATGTAACTATAATGTTACATAAATAAATGTGAGAAATAAACTTTATTATTATTATCAACTCAAAGGGCATGGGTCCAGGTAAATTTCTCTCAGGATAACAGTCGTTAACACCCACCAAGATCGTCGCAGGCTTATTGATGTAGACTGTTGCCTTCCGAAATGGAGGGTGCACGTTCAAATCTAGCCAGTTCCCCAATGTTTTTTCGAAATAATATGAATGTTTATCCGTCGCGTTACGGTGAACGATAACATCGTAAGGAAACCTGCGCACGCCTGCACAGGTTGTGCGTGAAGTCGACCAATCCGCACTGGGCCTGCGTGGACATCTCCCCCTTCGGTGCGGACGTTTAAAATTGAGCTGATGATGATAAATCTTAAATGGGCCTACTTGGTCCTTCCGATCTCCCCATAGTCATAGCGTATATAGCCTAGATAAATAAACCTAGACGTGTATAGACCTGTTCCCAGCAGTCGGTAAAGGCTACTAGGCTAGAGCATAGTTATCATGAGGATATAAAAAGCATTGGCAAAGTACTTATGCGTGGGGTTGTCACTGTTATACGTGATACAATTTATGTAATGAACGCAATCCGAGATCCGCCTCGAAGGACCGTCTGCAGAGGAAGTATTAATGTTAATGATAATTTGACGGCGGTTATGGTTACTGCACTTAACAAGGTCCCCGCGGAACTGAGAATTACTGTATCAGACGTGTTGAGTAAGTATAGTTAGGTATGACAAATAAGTAGATATTAGTTCGAATTCGTGTATTTTAAAAATATTTTTAATGTACTGAAAAACACGAAAGTGACGTTTGCGAAATGGACATTCTGAGAAAGGGGCCAGGGGACATTTGCGAAGGAACGATCCGACGCTCTTCAGGAAAACATCTTGAAGAAACCTGCGAATGCCTACGAAAAGATTCAAAGGTTGTCCGTGAAGTCAGCCAATCCGCACTGGGCCCGCGTGAACGACTACGGCCTATACACCCGCCACGGGTGGGTTCATGCCCCTTGGTGGGAACGTGAATGAGCTGATAATTATTGCAAGCAAATTGCAAGTGTACATGGGCGTATGTGCCGTCCGCACTCTTTCTATCTTACTACTGCTGTTGGCTACAGATAGCCTTTACAGCTTCACCGGGCAATTGGCGAGCGCAGATGGCTCTCATCCTTAAAATTTACACAACGAGCCTGAAAGCGTCCCAGAGTGGGACTCGTGACTCGGCTTAGAGCGTCACCGTCCGCTTGTTTGCTTACTATCTCATAAAAAAGACTGTAAGAAGATTATAGTGTAGTACCTAAAGTAACAAGAGTATTCGGTATTCTCCACCATTCGCAATAAAATACCAAACCTTATTTTCATAAAAGTGCACTTTATTTTACATGTCGTTTCATTGATCACTTTTGTTTATTTGCAATATTGTATTTTTAAATACACTGAAACCAATAAATATTAGGTCAATTGATGTTAGTGCGCAACGACGTCACGTTTCAATAATCTCATACAAAATATAAGGAAACGTTCCTTTTTGACAGTTCATAAAAAGTGCGTCAACGATTAGTGGTGTCAAATACCCAATTCTGAAATAAGGAGATAAGGCTCTTTAGTTCTAGGGATGCAGATGTAATTTGTTGCTAACATTGCAGTCACGATCACGTCTCCCGCTAATTGGTAACTGTTTGCTCATTACAAGCGGGGATATAACTGAACACGTCGGTGCTTATGTTACTGGTTGTATGAACATTTTTGTAAAGCCAGGTGTTTTTAATTTGACTATTGCATGAAGTTGTGATGAAATTTTGACTTTGTGGTTAAATTACTAGTGTAAACTGCCAAGTCTATTTATTGATTTTAAAATCAAATATAATATTGCTTATTTTTATTTAACACCGCGACAGTTTTTAAAATATCCCTTTGTACACGAACCTTTGTAATAACAACAATTGATAATCAAACGATATTTGTAAGTAAAAGACTTATTTCAATTAAATATTTTGTTGAGTTTGAATTTAGGAAATTAAATTGAGTACCATACGTTTCGACGACCCATTTGGTGTAGCGGTTGAGACGTCAGCTGCTACACCTAGGGTTCCGGGTTCGATCCGCAAGCAGTACAAACATTTGTGTGCATGAACATGTCTATTTGTATCGGTCTGGGTGTTTTCTATGTATAATATGTATTTATTCACAAACAAAGTATATAAGTATGTTTATCCGTTGTTTAGTACCCATAATACATGCTTAACTTGGAGCTAGATGGCGGTGTGTGAATGTGAGCGGATATTTTATTATAATAACTAATGAAGAAATAAAAACGCATTTTTGATTACAATATATTTTTTGTTAAGCAAAACCTATACATTATACGGAATTTGCAACAACTGTGACCAACATACTATCAATATCGCATATTTACGGCAAAAACAAAGCGGGATCTATACTACTGAATGGAATGTTTTATAATACATTTTAATGACTACAGGTCTTAGGGTCATTACAAATAATGTTATCAAGAACCAAACAAACCATAGACACATGTAATATTTTTAAAAGTCCCCCATATTTATAACATATAGAAAGCTTTACACATATTTTAAAGTATTTCAGCCACTACATTACTACTAACAATTAAATTTAAATAAAAATATTAATTTAACATTTGCAACATTTATTGCACAAAACGAAAAAACATTTAAAATTTACATTTAAATTCCGCCAAGCTTTATAAACGCCGATATGTTTCTTATACATAATAATAATTTTATTATAGATAATAAACAATCATAATATCTATGTACTAAGTACTTGTCACCAACAGTTGTCATGTATAAGTATATAATTGCTGAATTAGGGCTTTGTTATTAATGAAAACTTTATTTTTATCATTACTTCATCTTCCGTGACCCAAGCTCACGTTAAATTTAAAAAGTGGTAGTCATAAAAAATATAGTAACCACAATTGACGATTCAAAAGTACGTAAAGATTTATTTGAATAAAGATATTTTGATTTCATTTGATAATTTTTCATTTCTTTAAATATTTTAAGGGTAGTCAATTCAACTGCCTTTTCATAGTATTTCACAAAAATGAAAAACAACCAAAATATAACCCTACCATCACACATTTAGTATAAATCCAGCATCTTCTCGAAACTTCCAGTCAAAACTGTTTTTGTTTAACATGTGAATGAGTAACAACAAAGCCCTATAACAACGTCATCACCTGCAAGCAAACATTTCATACATTCCACCAAGTTAAAACCCTTTTTACAATAACTAATCAAATATTTCAATGAAAACTATGACCGTATGAGAACTACCACGTGTGCGAGTTATTAAAAAACAAATTAATATTCATTCCAAATCTTAGATCAAACATAAACTAACTCAATGCACAATCACGAAGAAATATCAACCAAAAAATGCCCAAGCCAAGCACACATACGTTGACACATGTTATATTTATGACATAAATTAACGAACAATAAAAATTTAGACTTTAACGCGTCATTAAAATTTTGACGTTAACGCGTCATTCAAAGGGTACAAAATAGCTCAAGCATACTACTATGGCATGTAGCGAGCAACGCGATTATGAATGAAAATTCTGCACAACTGACGCGGTGGGAGACTTTTGCCGCGGTTGATTTTTGAGAAAGTTAGTACATTGTTTATCTAAGTTTCAAATTTACAAAAAAAATAACAATACATTAAATATATTTACTTATTTCTTCAAAAAAATACAAAAGATCGAAACATTACATTAAATAAGTACAAAGAAAATCACCACCGCATATTTATATGCATAAATCGCTCACTCTGCCAATTCCAGTGCCATACTTAGTTTACTTGCAAGTGACGTCACCATAGCACAAGCATAAATATCTATACACAAAACAGTACATCTAATACAAAACAGAGCGTCGGTGGCTCAGTGGTGTGGACTGTCGCCTTCCTACCGGGAGGGCTGAGGTTCAAATCCCGACACGTACCAATGTATTTTCGAATTTTCGAAAAATATATGTACGTTATCCGACGCTCTAACGGTGAAGGAAAACATCGTGAGGAAACCTTCATGCACGCCTGCGAAGAGATTCGAAGGTTGTGTGTGAAGTCGTCCAATCCGCACTGGGCCCGCGTGGACGACTAAGGCCTAATCACCCTATACGGGTAGGCTCGTGCCCCTCGGTGGGGACGTTTAATGAGCTGATGATGATGAATACAAAACAAATCACACTATGTATAAAATTATTACTAAGCAAACACTATCACTGTTGTAACATGCCAATAAAAAATCTTACCTTTAACATGATCTGGATCATCTAACGACTAAACGCTATGCTAAGTGTGTTTATATATAATGTTAAACGGCAACACAAATTTTACAATCCAAAGTCGTTTATTTTTGTTATTTTGGACGAAGTTTTAACGTTATTTGTTATTATTATTAAATTAAAAATTCTTTATTGGTTTACAATTAATTAATTTAAAATTAATATTATTACACCTTTAAATACATTATCATATCAGTAACTCATTACTAGACTTGGTCGTCGCAAGGAGAAACAATTTTTCAAAACCGTTTTACATTCCGCGACGATAGAACCGCTTTCAGAACCTTTCCAAAATAGTTCTAGTAGCAACCATATTTACGTCCGCGAACTATTTTTCAAGAACAAGGAATTATAAAAAATCATTAATTTATTGATATTTAACAGTTGATTTTCAAATATAGCACTTAATACAGTAACAACACGACATTGGATTGTAAAAGGGAACAGTTAAAATTTGAGTGGACAATTTATAGATGCGTTATGGCACCATTGAAAATAACCATATTATAATACTGAACACCTGATAAAATCCATATTCTTAGATAGCTTACAGTGTTACCAACCTGTAAGATTCAATAACTTCATAAGTGCAAGAAAAAAAAGCGGTTGCGTGTCATCGTCGAAAAATTCGACACCGACCCACGAATAATACCAACATTGTAATATTAACGCATGATAAAACATAGCACACAGTGAAATGAAAGAAATATAAATGTTACATATAAAATGAGAATAGCAACACGCATGTCGCGAGAAGCGAAATAATGTCTTACAGTGCAAGACATTGAGATCAAATTGTTTTGCTAAAACGACTATACTTTCCATGAGAATCATGCCACATACCCAATGCACATCAAATATTTCATCACTATTATAAGTTAATCTCAACGTAAGCGATGATTAAAAGTAAATAATATATCACAAATTTATTTTGTAAAATGGTAAAAATTGAATTCAAAATTGCTTTAGGACCCAATTAATTAATTTCAATGAACGCATATATAAATAAATACGTAAACATTTTTTTCAATGCCTATATACTTTAAAATTAAAACACTTCCAGGTTCTCAACAATTCGTTTTTGTTTAAAAAAGAAGCCTTTTTATAATTGAAAGTAAATTTACTTTTTTATAATATGATACGGCTGTTAAAATATTTGACTCGAGGATACTTGAGGACATGTTGCACGATTCTATTTATTGCTGTAAGCATATACGAATGGTTAAAAATTCTTTATCACATTGTTGTCTCGATCGCATGCAATGTATAAATAAATGCTCCTGGAAGCTCAGAAGCTGGTGGGACTTTACTGACACACTTAGACTTCACTTGATAAGTAAATATTTTTTTTATGTAGGCAGACGAGCAGGTGGCCCATCGGATGGAAAACGGTAACCGCCGTTCATGGACAACTGCAAGGCCGAGTGCAAAACCCTACCGCTGCCTATCAAAAGGAAAGGGCTCTCTTTAAACCTCGTTTGAAGAAGGACATGTCGTAGTTATTAGGGAACACCGTGGCTGGGAGGTCGTTCCATAATTTGCACGCACGCGGAAGGAACGATCGCTGGAAACTAACGGTTTTAGAAGCGAAAGTTGCCAGGTGGTATGGATGGACCCTTGCTATTCGCTACGACGTTTATTAATTTCTAACAAATCTTAGCTAAATTATTTATGAAATAATCAAGTTCTCGACGAAGTCCAACCAGCTTCGACTACAAAGCTAAGCATCATTACAAACAAAATTGCACCTTAACACATTGCATTTAAATTGAATATAGCAACACTGAACTAGATAGTCTCACTATACTAGTTCCAACATTAATATCTACCCACATATTTGTACTACCATTCGTTAACACTCAAGAGACCACATGAAAAATGTATACAATAATAGAAATGTATAGGGGATATGTAAAGAATTGTATGTAACACACATAACCGATACTAACACAAACAAATTGGGATGATTTTGTCATATAATTTTGCCTGGCAATACTTTCATAAAACCAATATTGAAAAAAACTCACACTGCATTTTGATCCATGTTTGTAGAGAACTAGAATCCAAATTCAATTAGCACAGATAAACACATTTGTAACCAAAGAAAGTATTGCCAGCCGTTAAAATCTAAATTGCCAACTAACAAATACGAATTGCCCTAATCATTTCGCTACCACATTCCGTTCACGACTACTTGCATTACAAATATAATTTCAATAATTATACTAGTTTTAATTTTATATTAGGATAATAAAGGCGGTTATTCGAAAAAGAATACCTAGGTATAAGTGTAGTATATTTGATATTTTCGATTATCATTGATTTACACTTAATCTAAATTATAATTTTGAGATAATATTTTATAATTAACATTACTTCAAAATTAACTACAATCACTTCTATGTTTCGTTGGAATATTTTAATCTTTGAATGCCTCGGAGGCATTTATGTAAAAACATTAAATACCTTTGAGTATATCAAATTGTAATATCGATTTACTATTTTCAGGAATGGACACAAGATAAAGTAGAAATATTTGTAGTTAATTATTTTTTTGAATTATTTTACATTTGTTTACTTACCAATATTTAGTTTCAAATAAGTGTTAAGATCATGTAGTTTACTTATAGTAAATGTAAGTACATACTGATAACTTATTTGTTATAGGAGTTCTAATAAAAGAGTGCTGTCTCACTTCTACTTATTATTTTCAAATCGATATGGCTTAATATTAACTTCTAATGAAATGCTAACTAAAAAATATAATATATATCTTTAAATATTCGTACTTTGCAGGGTGACATAAAACAATGTTGGTCTTCATGGTTTCCACACACAACATTTAGGAATACAACGGAAGATATTTTAACCCTGATTTCATGGAAGTCACAAGACAACGAGAAAAATACATTTACTTTAGCATAAATTAAAAAGTAGAAGTGAGACATTTTTATTTTTCGCATAATCAGATATAGTGTTTAAGGTTAATTGACAATACTGAATACACAACACGAATAACACGGTACAAAACTATAATAATATATACATACGCAGAGTTAACCAAAAGGCTATTGAATATACGATAACAATAGAAGCGACGCCGCCATTTTGTGAAATGTTGCCAAGTTATTACAAATAACCGAATTGGTAGTTTGATTAAATTCGGTAGATAACATAAAATATTTTTTTATTATGTAATTATTCGAATATATCGCTAGGGATTGGCAGTGATAAGAAATAAATTTAACCTTCGAAGTCAATCTGTTATCCCTTTATCCCCATTACATATTTGAGCATTATCTCTGATTTATATTCTTCGATTTCTTTCTATCTACTACCATCTTATAAGCTCATAAGATATTCTTTGAACATTAGAACTGTAAAGAGTATTAAATTGTGTCAGTCTGACTGTCATATGTACGCAAAAAGTCTTGCATTAATTGAGCCGGCTCATTTTTTCTCCTTTTCAATACAAATTGGTGTTGCCATAACACAAAATCGCGGCGTGGCATCAGTTCATAATACGTTGCCTTACGTCTAGACGTCGAGTGTCCGTGTATTTACTCGCCGGTGTCCACCCAGTTCGCCTCCTCCGCTATTCGGTCCATGCAGTTGCACATGTATTGATACTGCAATTGAAGAAATTGAATTGCGTATAAATAAATTATTTATTTATTTAAAAAATACATAGGTTGAACATTATTTAGATATCAGAGGATAAGTTTTGAGTCGTAAAATTTGAAAAGATAGGCACACATTAAAGTTGAAATGCGACTTTTCCGATTTGTCAGGGTAAATAGGTAAAAATCGGCAAACACTTTTTTTACTAACGGATAATACCTGCTTTTAGTTTGGTTAGTTACATAAAACGAAACCTATGACACTCTCCATCTCTTCAACTGTCTACGTTTGAAAACACGGCTATTTGCCTTTGCATTTTGCTGTGAAAGACGAAGAGACACACTTTCACATATCTAATAATAGAAGGAATTGTAAGTTGTATATTGATTGAAGATTTAAGGATGTAAAGACCTTATAGACTATAGAGTACTCACGTATGGCGTGTACAAGGCGAGCGAGCGCTGTCCGTAGGCCAGTCGCAAGGCCATAGCGTCGTGGTCGGCGCGCCACGACCGCACCGACCGCCAGCGGACTTCCGCCGTCGCACCGGGACCTGACTCCTCACTCCATGCTGTCAGCTTCAGCCCATTCCAGCCTGCAACATTATATGGTCATACAGGTCTTCGAACCTATATGGGCACCAGTCTCCCACGAATAACAAATTGTTACACTATAAATGCTAGATCTGTATTTATATAAAAATAAATAAATGTCATTTGTGGAGAGAAAATAAATAAAGATAAAATAAATGTACTTTGTGGTAAATAGCTGGACAATGTGTCATTATCAGCTCATTAGATTAATGAAGTCACATGGACACTCGAAGTCTTGACGTAAGGCGACATATAGAAAACTGATGCCACGCCGCGATTTTCTGTTATGGCAGCCAATTTGTAAGGAAAAGGAGAAATAAAATAAGCCGGCACGACTACTGCAAGACTTTTTGCGTACATATGAAACTAAGAGTGACACAATGACTGGCCAACTGCACGCATAACTTTCGAATCTCTTCGCAGGCGTGGGCGGGTTAACTAACGATTTTGACCTTCACCGTAAGAGCATCGGTAACGTACATTTAATTTTGAAAATTCGAAAATACATTGGCACTTGGCGAGATTGTCAATGGATATTTAATATATTGTTTTATAACATCCATGGGTTGTACAGAGTATAGTAAACGTACCGAGCGTGTTTGTAATGTCTGTTTGTATTGATCTAGGCGTTTTCTATGTATAATATGTATGTGTTTACAAAAATATTACATATATATATATATATAATATATATATATATATAATATATTATATATATATATATATATATATATATATATATATATATATATGCATGGTTACCCGTTGTTTAGTAGCCATAATACAGGCTCATTAGTTGGGGACTAGATGGCGCTGTGTGAATATCAGTAGATATGTATTTTTTTATTTAAATTTAAGGTGAAAATTTTATTGAATATTTTTTTATTATAAATATAACAATAAGTCAACATATGAGTCATTATGTGTATGTGTATGGTAGGCTCGTGCCCCTCGGTGGGGACGTTTAATGAGCTGATGATAATGGGTACTATACAATGGATAAACATGCTTATATATTTATTTGTAAATACATACGTAATATACACAGAAAACACCCAGACCAATACAAATTGACATGTTCTTGGACAGAAATGTTTGTACTAACTGGGGATCGAACCCTTCGTGTAAGAGCCGACATCTCAACTACTTACACCAAATGGGTCGCCAGTTAGTTTATTATCTATGCCTTTGGTTATATATATTATATATGTAGTGGTACCGAGCGTGAGCGCGATCGCGGCAGTAGTACGACAGTCGGTCCTCGCCGCGGGGAAGGCGACGTCCCCGTAGCCGGGCAGCGCGCGGGCGGCCGCCAGGTACTCCGGCCCGCGGGACACTTGCTGCAGCGCCTTCAACTGGTACAGGCGGGCCCCTGCCACGCATACACCCCGGTTTACATCCTCCACTGCCTGCCGACAAACCGATAACGTAGAAAAAACGTAACAAATCATATAACACAAAAGACAAATTCAAAATTCATTTAATCAGATTAGGCTTACAACAAGCAATTATAAATATAATAAATAAATATCTACTGACAATCACACAGCGCCATCTAGCCCCAAGTTAAGCGTAAAGCCTGTATTATGGGTACTAAACAACGGATAAACATACATGTATACATTTTTTTTGTAAATACATACATATTATACATAGAAAACACCAGACCATTACAAACAGACATGTTCATGCACACAAATGTTTGTACTGCCCGGGGACCGAATCCGGAACCCTTAGTGTTGCGGCCGACCTCTCAACCGCAACACCAAATGGGTCTTCAAAATTATGACCATCCAAAAGAACACAAAAAAAAATACATTGGAAATACCAAAGAAAAGCACAATAATGAATTTTGATACTTGGAAAAAAGCGCTTCACCGTTTTGGCCTAGTTCAACATAGGTGGCATTATTAGATAGACTATTTAGTTATAACTTCAAGTACCACAAAATATCTACTCCATGCTTAGCATTCAAGCGATAATGGCTTATTGGCGTTAACTTGTACAAACAAACAAACTCCCATTACTACCTTTATTTTGAGAGCAGTGGTGTTATTAAATTTAATTTGAATGCAAACGAATTTGTAGCCGCTTGACACTTGAAAAGATTTCACGAGTTGATATGCAGTGGATGCATTTTTTATTGAAATGAAATGATGGAAGACTTTTCCAATCACCCAGTTGGTAAGGATAATGGTGATGGTGAATCATATTCTTACGTCTGTTGACATTAAAACCAATCAACAGATGTCAGAAAGATTATTATTATGTCACTTCCATTAATAAAAAACAGAAAAGGACGCAATAATAAACCCTGCGGCGCTCTCAAAAGCAAAAATAAAGTGCAAGTGAACAAGTTTTTTAACACGTATGTCATATAGCTACAATACAGAATGGTGGGATCACATTTTAAACACGTATGTCATATAGCTACAATACAGAATGGTGGGATCACATTTTAAACACGTATGTCATATAGCTACAATACAGAATGGTGGGATCACATTTTACTAGCTTTATATTATCAAATCGTTGTAATCAATAAGAATGGAAAGAGGCCTTCAAATTACTGTTGAACATTTACAAAATTCGGATCTCAACTTCACGTATCTATAATTACATAATTATAACACCATCATTATTAGCTCATTATACGTCCCCACTGAGGGGCACGAGCCTCCACATATGCGGGTGTATAGGCCTTAGTACGGATTGGCCGACTTCACTTACAATCTTTAAATCTCTTCGCAGGCGTGCGCAGGTTTTGCCACGTAGTTTTCCTTCACCGTAAGAGTGTCGGAATACGTACATATAATTTCGAAAAATCGAAAACGCATTGGTAAGTGGCGGCTTTTGAACATTTCACACATTTTAATAAAATTAAATGAGTGCTATATATAAAAGACTAACCTGCCAGAATATGAACGCCGCAGCCTTAGGGTCCTCCTTGACGACCTGTATCTCAGTTTCGGGGTTGAACAACCACTTGCGCACGGACAAACACGAGCTGGACGCCGTCGAGTAGTTCTGTATGTACAACGAGTGCGGACACTCGTTCGGTTGCAGTTTGCGTTCTGAAATAAGAAAGTTGGGGCTCAATGGACGTAAACCAAGTATCTGGAAACTTACACGAGAATAGGCATGTTGACTGGGTCCTGGAATCGTAAAAACTATTTCGTATAATTACAAATCTGGGTTAAAAACTCTCAGTAACAAAACTCATGTTTTAAGAATTTTATTAGTCTTCAAAGTTGGTGGGAAAGTTGATTTTAAAGAACATTAATTTTAAATTCACTGACATTCACACAGCGCACACAAAATTTTTATTCATAATTACGTCGCTTGCTACATCTCATAGTGTGATTGTAATATGCTCGTGCTTTTGATTTAGTACCCTTTTAATGACGCCTTAAGGTCAAAATATTAATAAACAATTTTATGTCACAAATATAACATGTGTCAACGTATGTGTCATGCGGCTCGGACACTTTTGGGTTGATATTTTTCGTAATTGTGCATCTTGTAAGTTTAATGTTTGTAACCTGGCGTCCTTAAAAAAGAGAGCGTATTCTTATATAAACGGCCGGCCACGCATCCATGTGACCTCAGCTGTTGCGGAAGTCCATGGGCGGCGGTAACACTTTCCATCAGATGAACTGCATGCTCGTTTGCCTCCCTATGTTATACAAAAAATCTAAGCAAACAACCGAGTATTTTATTACTCCCTGTGAAATCACAGTTAAAATTTCCAAAAAAATATTGTACTCACCGAAATTATACTCGACAATTTCGAACAGATAAAAGTATTTATGCAATGCCTTCGGCAGCGAGATTTTATCGCACACAGCGCGGTACACATCATCAGCGTTGGTCGACTTGAGCACCGACACCGTCACCACCTCCTTGTCGGGCAGTAGCACCTTCAGCTCCACGGGGGACGGATTGGAGGAGTCGTCCGAATCCGTGAGGAACTCTTGGACCGCGTCCGATTCGGCTATCACGCGGACGGCGCATACCTGGTGACGAATTGATAGAAACTGCTGGATTTAAAGTCAAATTATTCATTTGAGTTTAAACCCAGCTCAAAGTTTATTTATTTATAAGTCAAAGTCAAAACATTTTATTTCAAATTAGGCTTACAAAAAGCACTTATGAACGTCAAAAAATATAATAAAAAACAATTAAAATACTAAACTAAAAATATGAGTATTGATGCTTTAAAAAAAAAGCACTTCAGTGGTTTGGCCTGTTGAGAAAGAAGCACCCGAGAAAACTCAACAGTGTTGCCTTTTTTAAAAACAATTCCTTAATGTAACAATATATCATAAACACTGAAATAGCTGAGCAGTTAAGACCACGGATTTTATCACATAAATATTCGTTAATAATGTAGTACCCTTTTTTAGAAAGGTGTTGTTTGATTCTAACTTTAAACATATAAAAGGGCAACTCCACAATATTTTGCGGTACCTTATTGAAAAACTTTATACATCTTCCTATAAAAGATTTACCTATTTTATGTAGTCTCAAGTCCGGAACAGCAAGTTTGTTTTTATTCCTAGTATTAAAATTGTGTGAATCACAATTTTTCTTAAAGGTGTAGTATTTACGAGCATAAATTAAATTTTCATAAATATATTGCGATGCTACAGTCATTATATTTATTTCTTTAAAAAGTTCCTTAAGAGAGTCACGTGGTCTAAGGTTGTAGATAAAACGAATAGCTCTTTTTTGTAGCACAAATATTGCATGTTGTAGATGTAGGCTATTACAACGATTGCTTTTAAAACCAATAGTCATTCACTATTATAATTAAAAAAATAATCTCTCACCTTTTCTAAATACTGTTCGAGGCCTCTTCTTCTTGCGTCAAGCTGTTGTTCGCTCAGTGTGAACGGCCATTTGCCTGGCAGCTTCGGAAAATTGAAACCTGTAGACAAGGACAAAGGCTCATTTTAAATCAATGTTATAAAATACATTGTTTTAAATATAGCGATATACAGGGTGTTTGCCGTATGGACCGACAGGATTTTTAGGGTTTTAGGGGTGGCCTTACGCTACTTTTCCCCGGTATTTTTTCATTTGGGAACTAGTTTTCAGTATCACTGCCTTTTCCACTGCGTAGAAGAGAGAAAGAGAGAGAGAGTGCGCTTAATTAGTAATACAGATAAATCATCTTTGAGAATGGTTACGAGTGTGTGCTAATAGAATACGTAGTACGCTGGCTCAGCGACCCAAACTGGAACTTGGCCTCCAACACGTGATTTCGCCTCTCCGATCTTCGAGCCGCCCGTGTTCCTCTCCATCACGAGACGGTAGCCTCTTGCTCGTATATCTGGTAATAACGTACTACAAACTGTGCGAATATTGGCGTTCGACAATAGATTTCGCCACTCTGTTCTATCCTAAATAATTTTAGTATAGAGACAAGTAGAGACCGCATGTCCGTGTAGTCGCATCTCTGGTAATAGAATACTTACTTCTTACTGTACTGGCGCAGCGACTCGAAGTGCCTTGCCTCCAACACTAGATTTCGCAACTTCGATCTATCCTTAAACATTTAAGTATGGAGACTGGGAGCAACTCCTTATCCATATAGTCTTAACTCTGGTATTAAAACCAAAAAACTCACCCAAAAACTCCTTCCTCAACTGTTGGTGCAACGCCGCAAACTCCCTATACCGCCTGCTGCAAAGGTGTCTGCCGGCCATGTGCACGTTGAAGGCCACGTACGAGCGGCCCGTGTTCCTCTCCATCACGATACGGTAGTCCGGTATGGACACCGGCAGCGACCGCTTGTCCGTGTAGTCGTATCTCTGGTAGACGGTCGCGCGGGAGTTGGCCGCGCCTCCTATCACGCCGACGGGCGCTGTGCCGTCGTCGCATGGCTCAAGCCGTTCTGCTTCCTAAATAAACGTTGAAGATCGGAATTAGGTTATTTCTTTGCTTACTTTACTATTTATTTATTTTGGAACCAACAACATTCCATAAGAAGTCTTCACATTGTTTTGTTTGAATTCTAATAGGTAATAGGCGTACAGTCTTGGCTACATAGACAACTTAAACGTCATCATCATCATTACAGCCTAATATGTCCACTGCTGAACGAAAGCTCAGCAGTGACCCTACATGGTTTTCACGCGGGCCGATCCATAGCAGTCGACATCCATTTGCTACCCGCCACCTTAACCAGGTGATCCGTTAATCTGGTTGGAGGTCGGCCTACGCTTCGTTTTCCGTTACATGGATGCCACTCGAAAACCTTTACGCACCATCGGCCATCGGTTCTACGCACTATGTGCCCTGCCTACTGCCACTTCAACTTACTAATCATCTGGGCTATGCCAGTAACCCTAGTTCTCCTACAGATACCCTCGTTAATAAATAAAAGTTTTTGTTCAATACTTTTGAACGTAAGAAAGATTTTTTTTTATTTCTGTGGCAGTAATACATTTTAAACTTCCATAAATGACACAGACGGTATGCACTTAGCGTGATCTATATTGATCAAGATTAATTCAATTTAGGTCCTTATGCGACACTTATGAATGTCAAATGAAGCTACCACTGGTTCGGAATTTAGTTTTCTACAGAGAAGAAGAAGCTCTCCCACATATAATACAGTTATCTGCTGAATCTTCGGTCCCTCAGTCCTACGGCACTATGGAATGTGATAATAGTATTTTAAGATTTTTATATTAAGGAATGTTTCTTACCCTTTGTGTGACAGAGATGACTGTGAGGGTGAGACAGTCGCCTCCGGATTTGATCAGGTCCACCACCTGTCTGTGGGTAGACCCTTCCACGTTCACCCCATTGCTGTAACAGAACACAAAGCCACATTTACATTTTGTTGTTTTCGTCGAGAAGTCAAATGTTTCATTTAGGCATACGGAACTTTATTAACTCTGATGTGAATTTCTAAAGTGTAAATACACAATAACAAATATTGGGCTCGCTGAGCAATACTTCACTTAATTAAAAATAAGCACAAAGTTCATGAAAACTCTCTCTTTACTATCTACTTTTTTTAAAAAACCATTTTCTGCAGTGGGCTTATTAGGTGAGGTATGAAATGATGGAATGTTCTATAAGGATCTTTAATTATTGGAAGACGTTTAAATTTTGAAAATGTACGATTGTTTTTCTTTGGTCTACGATGATAATTTTGTTCTGTCGCCATCTTTTTTAAAATAAAGATGGCCGCAGACCATCTGCGCAAGAGCGAACCCTTGTTATCATAACAAATCAAATGTAAAACGCGGCATGCGTGCGTTATCTAACATAAGTAACTGTTGTGTACTTGGTATAATCGGGTGCCAGTAGATCATTGCTAAATATAGCACGGGATCACCGAGATCACGATAATGCGTACTACTACTGCGCGATAACTGCGCCTTATTACAACTACATTAAGTGTAAAATCAATAAATGGTCATCTCATCAATTACACCATCGAAGTATGGGCTGTTTTCTGCTGAATCTCTGGTCCCTAAGTCTTACGGCACTACGTGGAGGGTATAATAGTATTAACATCGAAGTATGGGCTGGATTTTTTAAATAAAAAATCCTGGAGTTTGCATTAATCGAACATCATTGAATTAAAAATATATTTGTAATTTTCTTTTTTTTATACTAGTATGCATGCCCCTTCTAAAAGTCGTACTCTTCCATAATAATCCTTCAAACGCTAATCACACACACCGTCAGAAACAATAGATTTTCTATCGTGTCTGGATTTCTAGCATTCAAAGGGGTAAGTAAGGTGGCACGAGAGCCATCTACGCTCATTACTTATTCGATAAAGCTGTGAAGACGAAGAAATCATTCCGAAAAAAAAGTTAGTGCTCGAAGAGATCGCTATTTATTATTATTAGTTATGATTGATAAAGGTGGCTTTATTATCGCATCCATTTTAATTGTTAAAAACATATTACTTGTGACAAATATGTTTCTGTATTTCTACATCACAAGCAACAGATTAGCGCTCTTACGGTGAAGGAAAACATCGTGAGGAAACCTTCATGCACGCCTGCGAAGAGATTCGAAGGTTGTGTGTGAAGTCGTCCAACCGCACTGGGCCCGCGTGGACGACTAAGGACTAATCACCCTATACGGGCTCGTGCCCGTCGGTGGGGACATTTAATGAACTGATGATGAAGCAACAGATTTCACATGACCATGATAAAGGTTAAAATTCTACTAAAAATGCGTTTCAATAGGAATAGATAATCAGAGCACATCTGCTATTAAACGCGCACGATAAGGCAGGTTCATTAACATAAAGATAGATTGTGTTGTCTCTTCAATGTTCCCCAATGCATTTATTATCTGTATTCTGTAGTTATCTTTTTTTAATTCTAGAGAGAGCAGATCGAGAATTCTCGACAGCGAAGGATTGGGATGGGACAAAATAGATTATATCCAGCAGTACGTTGATTGCTTTAAGGTTGAAGAAAAGAGCTGGAAGAATATTGAGAAATCGGAGAAAATAATTTTAAATTTATAATATTACGCATTAAATTCGGGGTAACATGGATGTAGAACCCAGAAAGATTTCCGAAAAAAAGATAGGTATTTGGTATTTTTATTTTCAGTTAAACATCACGTCAATTCCTCGTTTTGTGTTTAATACAAACAGACACACACACCTCCCATTTTATAGTATGGATACATACGTTTCGATAAATCATGATTTCCACGAATAGCCCATGGTAAATCAGTACGCACTTTATTACCAAATCCAATCAAAACTTGTTGATTGCACCGAAATTACTTGATAAATTTTGTTATGATTAACTCAATGTTACGACACCACTCTACAAATATTAATTTGCAAGATAAACAATTTCCGGGATCGACGCAAGACCCGAAATGAGATTATCTTATCTGTCACTTCCTACCACACCTTCACCCTTTTATAACTTTCATCATCATCAGCTCATAAAACGTCCTAACCGTACCGAAGGCACGAGCCTAACCGTATAGGGTGATTAGGCCTTAGTCTTCCACGCGGGCCTAGTGCGGGTTGGCCGACTTCACGCACAACCTTTGAATCTCTTCGCAGGCGTGCGCAGGTTCCTCTCGATGTTTTCCTTCACCGTAGGAGCGTCGATAACGTACATATTTTCCAAAATTCGAAATCACATTGGTACGTGGCGGGATTTGAACCACAGCCCTCCTGGTAGGAGGGCAACAGTCCACACCATTGAGCCACGGACACTCCCCATAACTTTATCTATAGAAAAGTACCAAATATGAATTCATTGGATACAAAGGTCCACATATTTCGTTCTATGTAATATTTGACATGGCTATAACAGAAAAGGTTCGATTTCCGTGTCTAGGCCCGTATTCCAGAATGAGACTCAAGCATTGATCTTTACTTAAATTGAGTAAGAAAAGGATGCCGCTATTAATCGTGTATAGCGCTATCCCTTTCTAACACAATTTAAGTAAAGACCAACGTTGAGTTTTGTTCCAGAATACGGGCCTAAGACGATAAGTATAGGTTTAGCTCAAGTAAGATTATTATGTGGCTTGCTGTTGGAGAGGCCTATGTTCAGCAGTGGACAGGTAATGATGATGATGAGATTTTACTCAGCTCAGATACGGCGTTAGCTTAGCGGGCGTATGCCTCAGAATAATTTGTTTCATATTTACAAGATGAGCAAAAATGCCTCCTTCAGTAATTGCAGTCGTCTTACATAGAAATTTAGCACTTTAAACAGTCCGATTCGTAAACTCTGCTGGTTTTATTATGAGAGCGGTAGTCATTTTGCGCTGAAAACTTCAGACAATGGATTAATCTATAGGGTTCTATCAAGTAATTCATTTTTCAACGCCAATCAAATACAAAATAAGTTTCATCGAACTACTTAGTTAGAGTATGTTAGGGTACTCAACCTCTTGAATACACTAATTACATAAATGGATTTACAGTGGAAAATGATTTATTAAATTTAACACTTGTGTGATTCATCATCATCATCATCAGCGCATAAAACGTCCCCACCGAGGGGCACGAGCCTACCCGTATAGGGTGATTAGGCCTTAGTCGTCCACGCGGGCCCAGTGCGGATTGGACGACTTCACACACTTGTGTGATTGCGTCGAAGAAATTATTAGTTTAGTATGCTAAGTACCTATTCTGTAACATAATAAATGATTTCTTTTAATGTTCCGTTTGTTTTTATGAGAAACTAGCGACCCGCCCCTGCTTCGCACGGGTGCAATGTTGATCGTAAAAGGCACGCTCCCGGCTTCCCCGTCGGCCGTATCGCCGCAAACCAACCGCAAACGCTACGCACCGCAATTTTTATATATTTAATATCTTTGAAAATGTTCATTTAATCATATGCTGTAAAGAACTACTTAGATCTTTATTCAACAATGTATTTAAAATATTAAATTGGATAATTACCCCTCCGCATGCGCACCCCCGCCAATGCGATGCCCACTTTGCAACGGACGGCCGTGCAGCAGAATAATATTTTAATTTGCCATAACTTGAAAACAAACGTCCAATTTTAATCATTCAAGACCAAATATTATCTACGTAAACTTTTCTTAGTGATGAAAATAATTTATTTTGTTAAGGATTAGTAGCATGAGAAAAATAAACGCGTTTTAATGTAGCCAAAAAAAAATTCAATTTTTAAAAATAAAAAAATGGTTGTTGTGCTTCACCCGACATAGGTAGGTATAGTTGTCGCGGACTTTTTTGTAGATATTATGAGATCTACACTTAGTTAGAACATTATAGTTCTATCTTTATAGTTTAGGCAGAATACGCAAAAAAGCAACTTTTCTGGTAGTTTTTTTCCTTTTTGTCCGAAAAACCCAAAATATTTACGGAACCCTATTTTTTTTCAAAATAAAGTTTAGCCTATGTTATGCGGGATTAATTAGCTTTCGAATGGTGAAAGAATTTTAAAATCGGTAGTAGTTTTTTGAGCCTATTCATTACAACCAAACAAACAAACAAACAAAGTTTCCTCTTTATAATATTAGTGTATAAGGATAATTATCAACTTTGATACTGCCCTGCGCCTGTCTCATCTACCTGTTCCTTTCACTAGCTACAGTGCCCTCATCCAGATGCACAAAAGATGCACCATACGATATCTGGCAATGCAGTGATACCTACCTAGACGACTTAGTATCGAGTCTACCACATAGTACACATTTTCACCCCAACAGTATAAACATATTGGCGTCTCTTGTTTCGGAGGACAAGACTCACTTCGGGTCAATGAGCCAGCGGAGTAAGAATTAGTATAAATATAAATAAATTACTAGGTGGTAAAATCGATACTGAGTCGTCTAGGTAGGTACCACCGCTGTGTCCGATATCGCCCGTGAAACAGGAGTGTTACGCACTTGTGTTTCGGGAAGAGGGTACTGTAGATAGTGGCATTACCGGGTATAAGAGACCTAATATTTGTTGCCTCTAGTGACGGGCGCAGTGCGGCATTGTCGGAGAATAAATTATTCAGTTGTTGGTCTCCTACGATGCAGCTCTGTCACGGTCAGGCGTCTCACTACCCATCAGGTGAGCGTCTGGACCGTTCTGTACACTTTAACATAAAAAAACCCACCCAGCAACCACCGCCGCCTGCTCTGTCTCCAGGTCGTATATTTCGAAACCGGTGCGGGCGCAATAATAAAAACCATAACGAAACGCCCCAGCGCCGCCCCTCTGCACTGACATGTTCCCACCAACTTCTCGTACACCTCGCTGACCATTGACACTGTCACACCGTACACTGAACTGCAACCTTTTACCCAAACCGTAATGTATATCACACAACTGTCATCACCCACGCAGAATTCAAGAGAAACTAAAGTGCAATTCCCTGCAAACGAAATACGCGTGTGCTAAACGCCCGATGCGGTTTAGTAATGACATTAGTCGAGTGATAGGGGCTAATGACAATGTTAAGTGTCAACATTGATACAATCTAGTTATTGCGACGTATGAGACGTAGGGCGCATTCAGACCTGTAGCTGATGTTGCATTTGATGCTGATAAGACTGACACGGCAACGGCAGACAGCCGTTGGAGCAGACTAGTTCGGGATTGAAGACCGCGTCTTGCCAAGCATAGAAACATAGCGTAGGACGCCGTTCGACCCGTTTGAAGAAATTGCTCAAGGATCGAAGGTCGCTGGTGGGGCTGGACGATAAAAGCAGTGAACCGAGATGTAAAGTGCAAAAGGGAAGAGACCTATGGATAGCAGTAGACTGCAATAGGTCGAAGAGAGTGAAGTAGACTGAAAGCCATCAGCGCTGACCCGGTGAAGCTGTTAAACTCTTAACGCCGTCTGCTTAGAGTCCATGCGAAACAATACTGATAATCGCCCAGTGAACTTGACTAGCTCCAATAACGTCGATTGTTCAGACAGATAGGTCTTCGTTCAGAAGTGAACTTATGCAACAATGATGCTAATTTCATCTGTTATTTGATTGATTATTTAAAAAGACATTTAGTGTTAAGACAACTGATAAACTAAAAGTAATTTAAATGCAATTGCATTTTCATGAAATAAAGATATTAATATTACTTAGGTCCATATGCATTAGCATTAACGCGAATAACCTTATTAATATTTCATGTCCAGATAAGTATTAGAACTGGGTTGGGAATTTAGAACAATGAGGTCATACGCCATTTACATAGATATCGAATTAGCGTTATTATTATTACAGATGTATCACTCAAGTATCATTTTTATTGACAAGCAGCTACATATCACAATACAATGGAACATCAAGATTTTGTAGTTAGATTCAACACGGAAACCATATTGTGCTAAAAATATCACCTTTAACCATATGTTACAAATATCCACTGACATTCACACAGCGCCATCTAGCCCCAAACTAAGCATCCGTCTATAATAAGAATACTAAACAATGGATAAAATACTTTTTCATATATGTTTTTGCAAATACATAGATTATACATCGAAACACCCAAACCTAAGGCTCGTTGTGTAAATGTCCAAGACTGAGAGCCATCTGCGCTCGCCAACTGCCCGGTGAAGCTGTAAAGGCCATATACGGCCAACAGCAGCAGTCAGTTAAAAAAAAGCTTTTGTTCTACTTGTAGGTAATGTATTCTAAATTCTTTAAACTCTCCCTCAGAAAGGGACAGTGACTTGCGGGGATAACTGTGCCCTTAAATAATTCTCTATTATCTTTTCGGGATAAGTCTTCAAGGGGAAAAAGGGAAAATCACACCTACCTCCCGCCAGGTACAGACTGGTATCCCTGATAAAAACTAGCCGGCGTTTCGCACAATGAACGCATATTATTAAACATATTGGCGATAAACTGTGGACAGTATCACTAGCCGTGAATGGTATGTCTACTGCCTACTTGTAGTGAATGGATACACTTTTATCATGTGCTACTATCAAGCTATTAAGGTGAGATTAGTGCAAACAACCTAAGTGTTTAACGTCCAAGAAGGATAACTTATGCAATAAAATAAATATCCACTGACACACAGCGCCATCTAGTCCCAAACTTAGCATTAAGCCTGTATTAAGGGTACTAAACAACGGATAGACGTACTTATATACTTTTATAGTAAATACACACATATTATACATAGAAACACCCAGACCAGTTCATGCCGACTAAATATGTTTGTGCTGCCCGGGGATCAAACCCGATTGGTTTAGTAGCTGCTGTCTGCAATAAAAAGTTTATTTCCTTAACTCTGCGAAATCTGGGAAAAGATACACAATTAATAACTTATAGTACGCTGACCTATATGAGATCACAGAGAGGTGAAGAGTTAAGGTACTTTAAACGACTTTTGAATAAATCAAGACGGTTACGATTAATAAAGACAGACACATAAAATCGTTATTAAGATAATAGAATGTTCTTGACTTGTTAATAACAATTTTTGCCTTAATATTCGTGTTTTTATATGTCGCTAAGGCCACTAACCACCAGGTGAGCCAACTGACCATTCCAAGCTGATGATGATGATGACCACAATTTAAAATATGTTAGCATATATAAAAGAGTAAGTACTGAGTTTTTTGCTGGATTCTTCTTAGTGTAAACTACCGTCCGAACCAGTGGTAGCTTCATTTGACATTCATAAGTGTTCTGTAAGGACCTAAACTGAATAAACACTTTTTCATTGCATTTCATTACCATTCCTGAGATTTCTGCAAGAACAGTCGTACAGTTCCCTTTTTTTGAAAACGTTATCAATTGTGTGGAAAGCCCATCTGGGGGGTTACCGCCATCTCTTAAAACAGTAGTACTATAATGATACGTCAGCCAGATTGTACCAGATAAGACGAAGCAATATTATTGTAATACTATTTCAAGAGATGGCGGCAAAAGTCAACAGACAACGGTTGACACTAACGACCACTGGTCTCGAAAAAGAATATGCCCTTACAAACTTGTAACAGTAAAATTGAACATGCAGTGTGATCAGTAATTTAACGAATTAGACCAAACCCTAAATTCCCTAAGATAACAAAACTGTTACGTGGAAGAATTATGATATATATTGACGATCCATTTGGTGTAATGTTTGAGAAATAAGCTACTACACCTAAAAGGTCAGAATTCGAGTCGCAGTTGCAACATTTGTTGCATTTCTTATACAACTTCATTTAAAAAAAACAGTCGAATTGGAACGTACATTTGTTCGATTCAGATAAAATATCTCATATTTAATTACATGCCTTTAGTCCACCACAAACAAATGTCATGAAACTAAATACAACATTCAAAGTAACTCATAAATACTGTCAAAGGCTTCACTACAATGGTCCTCAAGTTTGGTTACGTACCCTTTAGAGTACATAAATGTGACAATACGTGCTCAATCACAAAACAACATCTTCAACATTATTTATTCACTCGAGAATGACAAATGTGTTACCACTGTTTCCCAACATACCATTGTTCGGATCGAACGTTCTATAGGTATACAAATGAACAGTTACTCTCTAAGGAAGTAGGTACTAGTTCATTGGGGTTACCTCGTAACCAAGTGTTACAACATTTGTTTCTTTTAAATAGCTCTATGTATCGTTAACCGCACATGTTGGGTATTATCAGCTAAGTAATGAAAGTCTCAGCATATAATTTCCGGGACCAAATGGTTGTGGGAGAGGGCCCACAACCATTTGGTCCTCCCCTAGCCTTAAGGGTAGAGGAGGCCTTGATTCAGCAGTGGAAATTTTAGGTTCTAATGATGATGGTAGCCATAAAAGTAAACTAGTAGAATTCTCTAAATACTTGGCTTTAGGCATTAAAGTTGTCACTGTTCTCTATTTGATGCATACAGTTTAACGACTTACACAATAATGAAAATGAAAAGTGTTTATTCAGTTTAGGTCCTTAAAGAACACTTATGAATGTCAAATGAAGCTACCACTGGTTCGGGAGGTAGTTTTCCACTGAGAAGAAACCAGCAAGAAACTCAGTAGTTACTCTTTTCAAAAAAATTGTGTTGAATACAGATTCATTTGTAATCAAAATAATTATATAAAGCAAATTATAATTGATAATAAATAACAATAGTTAAGACAGCCGGCTTGACTCAGTGGCTGTTTCTGATCTAAGTGGTGACCAAAAATGGAACCATAAGGCCCTAAGTCCAGTAATGGTCTGTCACAGGATGTAAGGAGTATCGAATTTTGTAAACATCTTAAGGGGTCCAACGGAAGACAAGTTTGAGTAACACTGTTCTTCTAATTGGAGCACACAGATAAGTGTAACAACAAAAAAATGCATCGATTGTGCAACGATCACGCGGCGCGCGACTGCACACTGACCCGGTTGTGCGCACTCGCAGCTTGCGATAAGCCGGGCCTTGATGCAGTTCAAATAAACAAAAATAAATATCAACTGACATTCACACAGCGCCACCTAGCCCCAAACTAAGCATAAGCCTGTAATATGGGTACTAAACTAACTTACTTATATTCTTTATTTGTAAATACATACATATTATGAGAAAACACCCAGACCAATACAAACAGACATGTTCATGCACACAATGTTTGTACTGCCTGGGGATCGAACCCGGAACCTTTGGTGTATAGCGATCTCAACACCAATTCACTAATTAGTTTGGACTACCCTTTGCTCTAGAGGAACCAATTCATCTTCATCTTACCGCCTCTCAGGCCTCTATGGATATACTGGTGTAAGGCCCGAATTTTAGAACGAGGCTCAACGTGGTTCGAAGTGTAAGCAATCCTTTCGGCAAGATGGGCTGGCTCAACCAGTTAATCACTTAACCGCCGGGGACGCCTTAAAATGTCACAAACAATAGATTTTCCATTGTGATAACTGGCGGTCAGAGGGTTAATACTCGTCTCAGGAATAATGGAACGCGACTGAATAACGGCTAATAGCGCGATAGGTTGAATAGGAGTATCCAGATGGTGGTATCATCATGTGAATATTCTCATCATCAGATCACTATACGTCCCACGAGGGGCACAAGCCTGACCGTAGTGTGTATAGGCCTTAGTCGAGTGCGGGCCCCGTGCGGATTGGCCGACTCCACGCACTACTTTCAATCACTTCGCAGGTGTGCGCAAGTTTCCTTCCCAGTAAGAGGGTCGGATAAACTACATATAATTCGAAAATTCGAATACATTGGTACGTGGCGGGATTTGAACTTTGGAAGGCCCTCCACATCGGAAGGCAACAGTGCACACCAATGAGCCACCGATGCTCTTATTTGACGACAACGGTTGATTTAGTAATTATGTTTAATCAGATCTCAATCGTAGCGGAATGTAATATTTGTATAAAACCTCGTGTACCTATGATTTATAGCGAATAAATGGCATTTCATTTCATTTCATTTCTGGATATTTAAACTATTACATTTAATTGAAGAAAAAAAATTTGTTATTTTTTTAATGAATAGTATAAAAACATTATATTTCAGTTGCAATATTCTCTGCAGATTATATGAAGCCATATGGTAACAGCACTGTTACACAATAGAACATAAAGCAGTCTTGTTAGTATCACTCATTCAGTACATTTAGACAAAACAAACATTTACGATAACTATAAATAAGTAGGTTTGACAACCAATTTGGTGTAATTATTGAGACATTGGCTACAACAGCAAGGGTTCCAGGTCCAATTCCCCGGGCAGTACAAACATTTGTGTGCATGAACATGTTTGTTTGTATTGGTCTGGGTGTTTTCTATGTATAATATGTGTATAAGTATGTTTGTGAGGTTGTCTGGAAGAGATCGCTCCAAGCGATAAGGCCGCCTAAATTGCATTATTTCCCTTCATTCATTTGATGTTAAATATGTATCTTTTTTTGGTGTGCAATAAAGAATCATATCTATCTATCTATCTATCCATTGTTTAGTAACCATACTGCAAGTTTCACGCTTAACTTGGGCTAGATGGCACTGTGTGAATCTCAGTGGATATAAGTACGATATTTTCATTTACATAATAATAATAATAAATATCCACTGACATTCACACAGCGCCATCTAGCCCCCAAGTTAAGTGTGAAGCCTATATTATGGGTACTAAACAACAGATAAACATACTTATGTCTTTTTTTGTAAATAGATACATAAATAGATACATATTATACATAGAAAACAACAAGACCATTACAAACAGCCACAAATGGTTGCCGGGGATCACCCGGCCCTTGGTGTAGCAGCCAACTGCTCAACAGAAACACCAGACCAAATTAATGTTTTGCCGAGAAATTCAGATTAGGCATGCATACTTTGTTACGGCCTAATCTCTTCTTGGCTATGCTATTTAGGAGGTTTGTATCTGTTGTGGGACTTCATAGCTTGACAAACATATAATAATAAATAAATAATCCACTGACATTCACACAGCGCCATCTAGCCCAAGTTAACTAAACAACGGATAAATACTTATATAATTTATTTTTGTAAATTTATACATATTATACATAAAACACCCAGACCATCACAAACAGGCATGTTCATGCACACAAATGTTTGTACTGCCCGGGAATCGAACCCGGAACCCTTGGTGTTGCAGTCGACCTCTCAACCGCAACACCAAATGGGTCGTCAAATGATGATGATGATTAATAGGTTTTCATAAATATTTTTCAGCTCCTTTAAATTATAATCCTCTAAATAACAATAGTAATTTCTCAAGTAGAGAATAGCGTTATTCTTTTTAGTTATATGTTCGAATAATTATAGTTTTTTCACTTTAAACTAATGTTACAAAGATGAAGCTAAAAGTGGCAGAAAATTGTAGCAGGAAAAAAACAATGGTAAGTGACGAAAAAAAGCTTGGTACTAAAAAAGGCTGTTTTCATGTATATACTTTGACTGCAATGTGGAATATTTCAAATATTTTTGAACATAGTCTATTGAGTTCAGGGACCAAGTCCTTTTTCGTCATGGTTCATCATGTTTTTTCTGCCAGTTTCAGCCTCAAAGGTGTTACAGTAAAAAATTGCTATAAAGCACTACTATAAAGGTGAGTTAAAGTCAGTGAGGAACTGTATATTTATGTGATTGGACAAGTTGTATGTTAGGTCTTGGCTTGGCTATGTACAATATCTACAATAACATTAGTATCTATAAATAATGTTTATCCATTGTTTGACGACCCATTTGGTGTCGCGGTTGAGAGGTCGACTGCAAAACCAAGGGTTCGATCCCTGGGCAGTACAAACATTTGTGTGCATGAACATGTCTGTTTGTAATGGTCTGGGTGTTTTATATGTATGTATTTACAAAAAAAAATTATATAAGTATATTTATCCGTTGTTTAGTACCCAAAATACAGGCTTCACACTTAACTTGGGGCTAGATGGCGCTGTGTGAATGTCAGTGAATATTTATTTAATTTTATTTATTTATTGTTAAATTTCTACAGTCTCAAGTGATTTATTAAAATTCATACTAGCTGGTAAACCAAGGAATTATAGCACTTAATATCTTGATGACCCAAACGGTGTAATAGTTGAGACGTTGGCCAATACACCAAGGATTGCGTGTTTGATACCCGGGCATTACAATATTTGTGTGCATGAACATGTATGTATGTTTGCAATGGTCTAGGTGTTTCTATGTATAATATGTATGTACAAAAAAAAATATATAAGTGTGTTTATCAGTTGTTTAGTACCCTAACAACAAGCATGTGCTTAATATGGGGCTAGATAGCGCTGTGTTAATGTCTATTTATTTGATATAACAGTTTAGAGATAGAACTCTCTAAAGCTATTTATATTTTATTTTCAATTGTTTTTATTTTATTTAATTGTATCAATGTAAAATATTGTCTTACATGTTTGTTGTCCTATTGCTACTGTTTTCATGTATTTCTATTTTTTTGTGCACGGTCAATAAATGCATTTGACATATTATTGCCTACCACTTTGCCTTATAGTTGACAAGTTTTTTTTATTTTATTTTTTCGAACTAACTACTGCTGTTGGCCGCAGATGGCCTTTACAGCTTCACCGGGCAAGTGGCGAGCGCAGATGGCTCTCAGCCTTAAAGTTGACAAGTTACCTTCTACATTGTGTATGTAGGTTTGATACCCATGCTGCACAAATATTCATGTGAACACTAATTTGTATTACCTATGGTAGGTCTGTGTTGGATACTCACTATGTCTATGAGTATGTCTGAGGACATTTTTTTCATAATTTGTTTGCATATATATATTATCTACTAGAATACAAAAAAGAAATTCTAAAGATAGTATATTGATAATAGCAGTGTTTTCTATTCATAAAATCTGTAAAATTGTTTGTACTAAGCAAAAAAATTGTTATTAAACAATCTTTAAAGGTTTGTCTCATCTTTCCATTTTAGTCACATGCTTAAAATTATATGGAGAAATCAATTAATTTAACTTGCATATTTCTCACAGTATTGCCTTTTTACAAAAAAAACATATAATTATGCAAATACAAAGAGATCATAAACAATCTTAATTGTTATGTTAGAACACTATGTTTATAGACTTCTGAAAACTTTCATTCAATAAAACAAGTTTGGCATGAATGAATCATACTAATTATGTAAATGAATAGGAAAGGAAGTTGATACTAACGTTTTAGTGTGCTCTAGAATCTTAATATGTATACAAAACGATTCTTATACTTTGAAACGACCGGTCGCAGGCGTTGCTAGGTGGACAACCCCAAACAATGATGGGAAAAACCTGTGGGAGGTGGCACCAACTGCTAGGTAACCAATAATAGATAAAAATGATATGCAGCACTACTTACACTTCAAGGATCCTGTCCCCCTTTCTGATTCCAGCTTGTTCAGCTGCACCTTGCTCCAAAAGCGCTTACGTGCTGCAAAGGAGCGTACAGCTCCCGTTAATCGATCTCAACTGACCTCCTTCAGACACTTGTCCACGAACATTGAAACCAAAACCAGTCTCGGTTTTGTAAATGTAACACGACGCGGTCCATTAGCAGCCACGGGGCCCTTGTTATTTCTTTCGGATTTATTAATACTGTTATTATCGGTTTCTGTCTCAGCCATTTTGGACAATATTTGCCACAGACTACAGAAAAATACAGTTGACAATGACATAACAATTTGACATAACCTTTTCAGGGCTACCATGAACAAAAATGTTATTAAAAGGTTCTACGCTACGGTTTACTTTATTTTAAATGGTGTCTGGAAAGCAAGATATACATTTTTAAACATTTTCAACACTTTGGTTGTCGTCCATTCGCACAAAATCATTAATTATAAAACGTAGATGGAGTAATATTTCAGTATAGAAACTAACTCTACCGACCGCCATCTATTTGAGGTTGGGATCAATATACTGGCAGTAATGGTAAACAGCTTCACATTTAAAAAAATAGTTACTAGATGGCAGTCGCTTCGAAACAACGTGGTTGAAAATTTAACTTCTTTCACATCAAAATAGCTGTGAACATTAGCGGTGCGCGAATTGTGTCTTAAGAAAGAAAACATATCTTCATATCTTTTCCTTTCTCGGATATGTATCTCTTTCATATCTTCAACTCTTTGATTCCATCGAAGGTCATTTAATGCAAAATATGTCTTAAGTTAGTGGTATAAGGTTCATAATGTTAGTAAACTTCTAAAGAGATGAAGATATGTTCATTGAAATCATCTTTTTGTTATATCCATATCTGCAAGTGTCTCTGTTTTCCTTTATATTTTCGTATAGCGCGTTGGTTACTCTTTGTTACGTATCAGTATATCTGTTAATGCAAAATCTGCCTTGGGTCTGTGGCATAGAGTTTATAAAGAGTTGAAGATATATTTGAAGAGTTGGGAGTTGAAGATCCGGTATGACAACAACTATTTCAATTCATATCCATATCAGCAAGCCATCTCTGTCTCTCTTTGATATTTTCGTATGCGCGCTTGCGCTTACTCTTTGTTACGTATCAATATATCATTAATGCAAAATCTGTCTTGAGTCTACGGCATAGAGTTTATATATTAGTATACTTCTACGGAGTTAAAGAGTTGAAAGATTGTTTTAAAATGTCGGGAGTTGAAAGATAGGTTGCTAGCGGTTGGATATGTATCTTTTTTATATCTCTCTGAGCTACCACGTCTAGTGAACATCACTATGGCCGCTCCATTTATTACAAAATAAATTTGTTATTATAAAACCAAATACAAAAAATAGGAAAGTGAAGTTTTCGTACTTACATCGTTTAATTATAATAAAGAAATAGTGGCGGTGTTGATGTTGACTAAAAGTGTTGCGTCATGACAGAAACTCTCACTGACAAACAAATACAATAAAAATTGCCATTGGCATTACGTACTTTATTGTAATTTCTTTTTGATTCGTGTATCGTTGCTGTGGTTTGCCGAGGAGCTGATGTTATTTGTGATTATTAAACTTGCGTGATAATGAGTAGTGTTAGATTGAGTTTGGTCTCCGTGGGAAGGATCGCGAGGAGAAATTGTCATCTGACATCAGGTAAGTCTTCTTTCGTTGTTCATGTTTTTGTTGCTGGACGTTGGCCAGTAGATTGTGTCGCAGTTACAGTTCCGATGGTCTGCACTTACAACCTATGTTTGATAACAAAACGTCATCTGGGTTCATCTAGAATGCCCCTACACATGTTAAAATATTTAGCTACTGAAGTTACGTGATATGTTATTCACATTTTCGTACTGGTTGGCCATGTAACATAAAAAGGGACGTATTCTATGGCAAGGTCATGACCATTATAGCGAGCAAGATAATGGCGAGTATAAAGTGAATCTAAATAGTCTATTAACTTTCTGTTGAAATGAAGTTTCATTTAAAAAAATACAGTGATGATGAGTTATTTAATAATCTACTTACTAAATGATAAGGTATATTTTTGTTTTCTTTTTAAATAATTAATTATGTCACATTAAAAAACAAGTGTCATTCTTGTTACAAAAAACTTAGCCACAAATTACTGAAATTAAAAAGTCTATTTATGCAAGAGTTTGCCTGTTTTGGGCTAAAGTAATGAGCTGGTATTTCAAATAAATTGAAAATATAAGCGAACATGAATAATTTCTGCATATTAGTTATTAACATTAATGATCAATTTGAAAACCTTTTTAACAAGTTTAACTACTTACATTAATTATAATCTAACTCATATTCAAAACTTGTCTTATGTTAATGATATTTGTGTCACTATACTAAAATATTACTCAAGATTTTTTGTTCATATCTGTAACATTCCCAAATGGGTGAGATCTCCAGTGAACATAGCTTTAACAAGCTATATGAGAACAATATTTTAACACTTAAAGATAGCATGGGTGTAAACTCACAAGACAATAAATGAATCTATTGTTTACTGTGATTATTTGGTGGATTGCAAATCTATTAGTTTGCAAAACATTTCTGAGGTCTAGTACTGTAGACCCAAAAAAAAGAGTAGTCTCCACTGGACTGTCGGTTACTGGAGACAGTATCGGGTGCCCTAAGGAGACTGGGAAGACTAATCTGCTTATGGAGGGAGGTGGGCTGGCTGGAGTGTCTAGGTGGTGGTCTCATGCACAATGTTCCACTGCAAGGACTAAGTGCAGAAACCAACCTAACAAAGAACATAGATAGATAGATATTCTCCCACTATACAAATAAATGCAACTCAAAAGATACCGTCCTAGAATGTGAAATACAAAATATTGACTTGTACCATTTTAAGTGCAACAATAACTTAGCATTTCTACTTCTACTTTGTCACTCACAGAAAATTACGAAAAGTAACACTAATGAATGAGATTTTGTTTTGAGTGTCCACAGTTTATGTTAATAACTTAGCTTTGAGACCTAGCAGTAACCTTCACCCTAATATATACATATTGCCCAATTAGTTGCAGTATATTCCTAAAAAAAATTTGCCCTTGTCAAAAACATGACTTAAGTTTTAACTGAACAAATTTTACATCTAGCACATCACAAAATCTAAGCTTTGTTATAAAAAATAGGTGATTTAATTTTAATAACTCAATACCTAATCCATTGTTTTACTTGAGTATTTTGTTCTTTCTTATTTGTAGCTATGAATCTTAAATTTATGTACCTAATTGAAACAATAGTATGGTCAATTTATATTTAAAGAAACAAAATTTATAAGTGATCATACATTAAATACCCTGTTATTCTCATTAAAGGGCTTGAATTAGAATTTTTTTACTTTTACCTAGATCAGAGTTGTTATGAATATGATGTTCACTGTATATGGATTATTGATGAAAATACTAAATAACATGTAGTTTGTATTCAGCTCATAAATAATTTACCTTCATAATATCTCTTAAGATAAACAACCTTATATCCTCAGTGTGCTAGCCCTTGACCTTTTTGGCTGTAACATGAGGTCAATACCATTCTGTACCATCAAAGCCATTAGTTGCATTAATTACGAAATGACGTACAACAAAATAATGTGATATTAATTTTTTAATCTACTTTTATCAGTTACGAAACTAATTAAAGCGCGATGGCTAGTGACGAAAAAGGCTTGCTCCCAAATAAGACAGAATTCATCATCATCATCATTACAGCCTAAAATTCCACTGCTGAACGAAGGCATCCCCTAATGATTTCCACGCGGGCCGATCCCTAGTAGTTGACATCCATCTGCTACCCGCCAACTTAACCAAGTCATCCGAATTCAATAGAATAATAATAATTGCACTTTACAGTCAAAAATTATTATCGATCCCCTTTTTTTGCTAGAATTTTTCATAGATAGTTTCAGCCTCATCTCAGACCACAGACGCAGTCACTTACGGTTTCGCCCCTAAATGGTCGCGGAAGTTTCAACCCTCAACGTGACAGCTAATCATAAATTAGTGAAAACTAATTTACCAGTTCTGCAACATATACCGATCAGAATTGGCCAGATAAAAAATAAAAATATTGCGTAAACGTAACCAGTTATTGATGCTGTTACGTCCGCGTTCGCGGGTTTCCGGTTCGGTGTGGTAGCGTAACTATATTTGTAGATGTTATTAAATGTTATACATTAACATAATGTTATGATTGTATCGAATGCGGCATGGCAACACATGCTGCAAGGTTTGACAGTTGTTTTTTTAATTTAGTTATTTGACAGAATTATTTTTTAATCTATACTAATATATAAAGCTGAAGAGTTTGTTTGTTTGTTTGTTTGAACGCGCTAATCTCAGGAACTACTGGTTCGATTTGAAAAATTCTTTCAGTGTTAGATAGCTTATTTATCGAGGAAGGCTATAGGCTATATATCATCACGCTACGAGTAATAGAAGCGGAGCAGCAATAAAGAATGTTTCAAAATCGGGGGTATTTTTTCATACTTGGAGCTTCCGCTGCGTACGCTGCGTAAACGGTTAAAGTTACACAAAAGTCATGTATGAGAGTATTGTTCTGCTTTTAATGGTCTACAAAAAAGTCCGCGACAGCATATGTCTATCTTTTAAGGTTAGCTCACTATAACATATTTTTTGCTAAAAAAAATTCTGAAATTGACCCCGAAACCTTCAAAGTTGGAGGGAGGGGAAATCGTATGTATAGTGATAAATGCAAGTACCGTGTTATCCCGAATTTAATGCGAGCGAAGCCGCGGGCAAAAGCTAGTTAAAGATATAGTGCGTTACATATAATAGTACCTATGCCGTTATGTTGGAACCTTGTCTGTAAATGTCATTACGATAAGGCGCTCCCGTACAGGGCCTACTTTTTGTTTATCTAGGTAGTTTTAATTTCGACCGAGGTCATGCCCAAAACTTTGGAAAGCGGTGAAAATAAAAATGTATAAACAAAACCCACGGGACTGTCTTATCGTACCATACCAATGACGAGGTGCCAACATAACGGCATAGCTATATATGAAACGCACTATAATATGTTACAGGCTTTTTCTTCTCTGGACTATCTTTAATAAATAATATTTTTGACGACCCATTTGGTGTTGCGGTTGAGAGGTCGGCTGCAACACCAAGGGTTCCGGGTTCGATCCCCGGGCAGTACAAACATTGTGTGCATGAACATGTCTGTTTGTAATGGTCTGGGTGTTTTCTATGTATGATATGTATGTATTTATGAAAAAAAAATGTATTTAAGTATATTTATCCGTTGTTTAGTACCCATAATACAGGCTTCACGCTTAACTTGGGGCTAGATGGCGCTGTGTGAATGTCAGTGGATATTTATTATTTATTTATTATTAATATTAAAAAATAGGGATAAATGGTGCAAATAAAAGACTACCACTTTATATCGCGCCATATAACTTAAGCTCTTACAGTTTTTAACGCTGCTCTACTTTCTAAATAAGCATTGAATTTTTACGCATATTTATTGCAATGTTTGGCAAAAACACGACAGCAACCCAGTTCACTGTTTTAAAGGTAATTGAATTACGTAATTTCAATACCAATTAATAATTATTATTAAAGCCAAAATGTCGCGGCTCCACCATGACCTAAATGTTTGAATTGTATAAAAAAATCTAAACAACCCACACGTGTTACCGAATTAGATTTTTCTCAGCACGAGGCAAAGATCTCAGTGTTTCCCAATGTTTATTGCCAATTTTGTTGCACGAGACTAATAATAATTACACTCGGTCACTTGGCCAGTAATAGTAATCATGTTGACAAACAAAACACAAAATAAGAACACAACCATCTCAATGTATTGAATCAATTCGCTATTATCCACGGCTGGACATTGGCGACTTGCGTCCTTTAATGAGCCCCAACCATCATAATCCTGGGAAGCCTGCATCCAGCTTCTATCAACCACCGTATTCAAATCTGATCGGTGTAAAGAAATAATTTATTAAGTTTGCACATGGTAACACAATACAACATCCATGCTAATCTATTACATATTGATGTAATTGGTGTCTGTTTGTAATATTGAAATAACCATTTTTTCTCCATGCATATGAATATATATATATATATATATATATATATATATAAATACGGTACATATACCAATATCAACAATTTTAATTTTTTTGCTGTCTGCCTGTCGGTCTGTCTGTTTGTCTGCTTGTTCCGGGTAATCTCTGAAACAGCTGGATGGATTTGGACGGGACTTTTTCTGGCAGGTAGCTGATGTCATACGGAAAAACATAAGTTACTTTTCTTTTAGGCAATACTTTTAATTTCGGAAAAATAAAGCAATGTTTTACCGCGCGTCGCTGCGCGCTGTTTCATGTTATGTTTTACTACCAATGATATTCTATATTAAAAAGATTATCTATGGGAAGAATATAAGCTTTTGACGCGGGTTTTACCACGGGGAACAGCTATTAATATGATAAATGCGAAAGTAACTTTTTACGACATTTTGTTTGTTACGACTCCACGTCTACGCTGAACGGATTTTGGTTAAATTTGGTATAGTGGTAGATGGTAACCTGGAGACTGACAAAGTTTACTTTTAGGCTGGTTAACCCCCCACTACCTCACAATAGGGGGTGGAATTTTGTATAGAGTACCCTAGTTTCAAGGTAGATATCGGCCGTCAAAGCCTTAAAATTTGAATAAATTTTATGTAGGACTTTCCGAAGTTTTTAAAGTACTGCGCCCGTCACCCGAGACAACAGATGTTAAGTCTATTATACCTGGTAATTTTACTAGCTACAGTGCTCTCATCCCGAAATACAAAAGTCATAAGTTTGACGACCCATTTGGTGTTGCGGTTGAGAGGTCGGCCGCAACACCAAGGGTTCCGGGTTCGATCCCCGGGCAGTACAAACATTTGTGTGCATGAACATGTCTGTTTGTAATGGTCTGGGTGTTTTCTATGTATAATATGTATGTATTTACAAAAAAAAAGTATATATGTATGTTTATCCGTTGTTTAGTACCCATAATACAGGCTTAACGCTTAACTTGGGGCTAGATGGCGCTGTGTGAATGTCAGTGGATATTTATTTATTTATAAGACTCCTGTTTCACGGGACGATATCTGCACTGCGGTGGTGCCTACAGAAGATTCAGTACCAAGTCTACCACCTAGTAAATGTTGGCCGCATCAAGGCATGATTACCATCACCGGCTAAGAATATCAGTGAACCAATGAAACATTTTCATTTTCGTCAAATTAAGTGCCGTTGATGACACCAGATCGCCTATGGTTTCAAATCTGTAGATGAAATGGGCGAATAAGTGGCAATCATTTAATATGATGGCGATTTTCCGGGTTGTCTGAACGCACAGGGTATGCACTGCTTAGTCGCATATGTTGAGTGCACTGCCTATACACCTTTTACGGGTAGGCTCGTGCCCCTTGGTGGGGCGTTTAATGAAAAAATTGGCCAAGCGCGAGTCGGACTCGCCCGTGGATGGTTCCGCATCAGCAAGTAACATAAAATAATATTAATTTTATTTACTTAGGCACCAACTACAGCTATAATATGAAAAAAATAGTGGTTCACCGTTTATGACTATAAAAAACTACACACCAGAAATCGTTCAAACTAAATTTCGCTTTCATATTTTTTTTTCGATTTTATCAACCCCAAGAAATTAGAGGGAGGGGGGCACTTTTTTCAACTTAGAAAGTGTCTCTCAAACTATTCAATTTATAAAAAAAATGATATAATTTCCTATATCATTTTTTAAGATCTACACATTGATACCCCACACGTGAGGGTACGATGAAAAAATAAAATTATGAGTTTTAGTTCAATGTATGGGAAACCCCAAAATATATTATTTTTTTTCAAGTTCCTTATTAAAACCTAATAGCGGTTTAGCGGCACAGTATACATATAATTACAAAGATTGAATAGTGTAGCGCTCATAGTTTCGGCGAAAAAAGGGGTTGTGATATTCGGACGGACGGACAGACAGACTTGACGAATCTATAAAGGTTCCGTTTTTTGCCATTTGGCTACGGAACCCTAAAAATTAATGTAAAGCAAATTAGTGGAATTGACGCCCTATACAGCTGAAACGACACCTTGGTGTACAATGGCATTTGTTGACATTTCGCGAATATGCACAATTGTACATTTTAGAAAGTGGCCTGTTGTTGTCGCTCAACAATGCGACGACACGAGGAAAGCTTCATTGTTGTGGGGCGAACAATGAGTAATTAGTTTGAGAAGTGATATGGGGACGTAATTGGCTTGATACCAAGCAGGGTTCAAATATAAATCTAAAACGCACAGAATGCAAATTACTCTCCTTAACCTGTTGCAGTCCACTGCTAGCCATAGCCATATTCCGGTCCTCCGCTTTCCTCATCCAGCCTCGACGAGTGACCTTCGAAGGTCGTCAATCCCAAAAGAGCTACGTTGGAACCAAAAGCATCTTGTAAACATTTGGGATTCGGAAAAAGTAACATCGATTGCAAGTGTTTACAACTTTAAACATCTATCCAAACAGGAGATGGGGCGAGCCGCGTTTTTAAGTGCGACAAATGTAAGCTCAACGAGCATACACTGGCTGCCAGTTTACGCTCTGTGAGACGAGTCAAGACGCACGAATATTAGAAGAAATTACCGTTTTTTTCCCAAAATGCCATCCTGTTACAATTTTAACATGCCAACATCGCAATGAATCAGTAAATTTACCAAGAAATATAATAACTTTTCACAGGTAAGAACCGAAAAGAAATGCGACATGGGACTGCCTATAAACTTGGCGGCTTGTCCAGTCTAATTGTATATTCGGATGTCTGTGGTCTCAACGGACTTGATAAATAACGCTGATGAAGACTGAATTTAGAAATCGGGAGGGCTGGGATATCGATTGAAATGAAATTAAAAAAACAGATGTATGTCCAGCACTTGGTTACTATACCCTACTAAAGTTAAAGTTAGACAATATTATGGAATTTTAACTCCGGAGTATAAGTCTTTTTGATTCTGTTTAAAAAAAGCTACTGTCAGTTCCGCTTATTACTTTCTTCTGGAAGTGCTGCGCTCTGCCCTCGTCTGTTGACTACTTATCCGTTGCATCCCAAAGAGCATAAATCATTCGAAAAATTAGTATTTGAATACAAACGTAACTGTTTCGTAATCCATTTCAAACACCCAGCTTAGCTGAGTCATTTGCCCAATAATAGACCAATTGAAAGTGAAAACATTCCCAAGATTACGCGCAGATTACCGGATAATCGGTGAAAGTATACCCTTACTTAAGGCAGTGTTGGTACGTTACTAATGACCCCATAGTTATAGTACACCGCGACGCCGGTGTCATTATTCAGTAGCAGAGAGCATCACTAATGGAGTGTGGCAATAACATTACACAGTAAGATTTTATAATAATACTACCTCTATGAAGCTCTACTGCGGGCGGTGATCTCCCCTGGGAGATCTGGAAAACTTTGAATAGGCTGCGGGCAGGCGTTAGCCGGTGCGTGAAAATTGTGTATAAAGGGGGTATCCAGAAGCAGTCTGAGTGACTGTGGTACCCCTCAGACAATAGAACACCTTCTGTCTTCCTGAACTGTCCATCATCGTGCGGTTTTCGGACCTTTGGACGTCAACTGAAAAGGCGATTATAGTGGCCAATATTGATCGCATTATCATATTAAACTTGTGAATCCATATTGACTACATAAAAAGAAAAGATAACAATACTAGCATTTGGTCGCGGCTTCGCTCGCGTTGTATTCAGAGTCACACTGTTCCGTATTTGTTATTTAGAACACAGGAAAGATGTCGAAACAAAATATTATACTGTAGACGATATTATATATCTTTTCATTTTACGATAGAAACCTGTATTCATTTTGCGGAGAGTTTTTAAATAGAAACATATCATTTATTCATATTCAAACCTATTTTTGATATTTGGATAGATATCGCATAGTTATCAGAGAAACAGAGAATAATTCCTTTTCTTGATAATTTGCAACCCTGCTTAAAATAATGAGACTGAAACTGGTTCAGAATTCTAGCATAAACAGTGCTATGGCCAGGAACGAAAATGGACTTGGTCCCTTTATTCAATAGAATATGTTAAAACGATTTGAAATATTTGCACGTTGCAGTCACAGGTTATGAATGAAAACAGCCTTTGTTTTGGTACCGAGCCTTTTTGCATCCCTGACTATCGCGTTTATTCTGCTACAATTGTTTGCCAGTTTCAGCCTCATTTTAAAATAGTTTGGGTTGCTGACTCTACATGCGTTGTAATTTCTTCGCCAGGAGTGCAACAATGCCGCACACTGCGTCGCAGCGGTGCGCGCTCGTTGGGCACGTGCGCGGTGCTCTGCAAGAGTCCCACTGAGCAGCCGCCGGGGCCGCCGCACACCCATCCGCCTAAGGAGGCAGCCAACTCTGGTACGTATCTAACTGCAAAGTGAGGACTAAGAAACTTAACCCATATTGTAGGAATGCATTAAAAATTACTATCCCGATCCAACGCTTTGCGCCTTGTAATTTAATGACAGCATAGATCTCTTGACTTCACCGTTCCAGTACTTCAATAATCGAAATTGTACAAAAAATAAAGTATTGTGCGTCACAGTAATATAAAAAGGCCAACACTCAGCTTTGGCTTTAGAATCCTCATGTTCAGCCCTCAGATAAACAATGAAACTAGGTGCACAATCACGAAGACTCGTCAACCAAATATTGTCAACCCCTGCAACTCCCTGACCTAGGTTCGAGTCCAATTTTGGGACACCCTTATGCTTAGCGTTAACTTTTTAAAGCTGTAAGTCTATCTGCGGCCAAAGTCCATCTGAAGAGACAACATTGCTCTCTAACCGAGCAGTTATGCTCTAATTTCATCATGCGCACTGCAAATAAATGGAATGATTTGCCTGCGTCTTTGCCACGGCCACATATAACCCTGTAGCATTCGAAAAACAAGTGAATAGTCTTTTTTCTGGGCAAGCTGGCTCCATCTTAGAGCACTTCTCTTCCACTAGGATAGTCTGTGTTCAAGAGCAAACCCATCATAAATAAAAAAATGTTATGCAGCCAATTTTTAAATTTAAACTCCCTTTCTGCCCATTACCCGTAAAGGGTGTATAGGTCTTAGTCGTCCACGCGGGTGCAGACGGACTGGCCAACTTCACGCACAACTGTTGAATCTCTTCGTTGGCGTGCGCAGATTTCCTCACGATGTTTCCTTTCACCGTAAGGGCGTCGGATAAACGTACACATAATTACGAAAATACGAAAACACTGGGACGTAACAGTATTTGAACCTGCACCCTCCAGATTGCAAGGCAACAGTCCACACCAATGAGGCACCAACGGTCATGACTTTTTTAAATAGTTATTTCTATTATTTAACTATGCATGCTGTAATTGTTTCTGTATAAAATTTACTTACTAAAATATGGCAGGTTCAACGTCTGGCGGTAAGAAATCCGGCTCCGGCAATGGCGTGCTCACGTGCCCCAAGTGCGGGGACCCCTGCACCCACGTGGAGACCTTCGTCAGCTCGACGCGCTTCGTCAAGTGCGATAAATGCCACCACTTCTTTGTGGTGCTGAGCGAGGTGGACACCAAGAAGAGCATCAAGGATAATGCGGATAATAAGTCCGGGTTTTACAGGTGAGTTGGTTCTCTAACTTATATACGTCCTTGGCTTGTTTTGGTTGGTTTATATGAGGCGGCAACTGGCAGAAAATTCTAGCAGAATAAACGCGATGGCCAGGTACTAAAAAGTACTTGGTCCCTGTTTTCAGTAGAATATGTGCGAAAATATTTGCACGATGCAGTCAAAGGTTATTAATGAAAACAGCCTATTTTGGTACCAAGTCTTTTTTGTCCCTGGCGTTTTTCCTATTAGAATTTTCTGCGAGTTTCAGCCTCATTTTTTATGTACATGACTCTATACTGAGTCTAGGTAGCTAATTACCACGGCAGTTCCAGATATCGTCTCGTAAAATACGAGTATTATGCACTTTTTTGCGGGCACTGTAGCTCAGTGACGTGCACGGAGATTATTGAGAGTAAGGGAGCGTTCAAGTATTACGTAACGCAATTTGGGCGGCGGGTGGGTCTCGTAAAACGTTACGATGCGTTACACGGGCGGAGGGGTCCTTCTTACAACACGTTACGTAACATTATTTCTTTTTTTATTTAAAAAATAGGGAAATAAACTCCCAAATTGGTAACCTTTTTTTTCGTTTACGTTTTACGGGAATCTCTCGATTGTTAAAATAAATTAATAAATAAAAGGTTAAAATAAATATGTTTTTTATTTGAAGAATTTATTAGTAAAAAAAGCTAAAATACTTAGGAGATGAAGGAGAAAAACAATTGTGTTTTGTAAAGCCAAAAATTTATAAAAAAAATAAACAAAATACGCAGGTGTTGCGAATTAAAAATCTCTTGTTTTATTATAAGGCAATTAACACTATACGAAGGATAAAAACTATAACAACTTTTGCGACTTCAGGGTAAAAATGATGACTTGAGTGTTACGTAACTTTAGAGGGGGTGGGGGGTACAGAAAAACGTTACGGAGCGTTACAGTGGGGGAGGGGGGATCAAAATCTTCAAAAATTGCGTTACGTAATACTTGAACGCTCCCTAAGGTATGCAAAGTGGGTAACACTAATCGCAAAAACAATAAATAATTTACATTTTTGTTAAATTGAGTGCGGTAGATGACAGCAGATCGCCTATGGATTAAAATCTGTAGAGGAAAATAGGCAAATAAGTCATCATCATCAGCTCATTAAACGTCCCCACCGAGGGGCACGAGCCTACACGTGTAGGGTGTAAATGCCTTAATCGTCCACGCGGGCCCAGTGCGTATTGGCCGACTTCACGCACAACCTTTGAATCTCTTTGCAGGCATGTGCTGATTTCCTCACGATGTTTTCCTTCACAGTATGAGCGTCGGATAACGTACATATAATTTCGGAAATTCGAAATACATTGGTACGTGGCGGGATTTGAACCTGCGCCCTCCCGATCAGAAGGCGTCAGTCCACACCATTGAACCAAAAAATATGAATCTGCAAGTTGACTGTTATACGTAGACTAAAGTGAGCAGCACCAAATAAAACAACTTGTGCACCACCAAGTGCTATGAAATTTCTAAATAAGGGAAAGCAAAGCAATTCGTCACGAGCAAAAAGAATACCGCCGAACAGAAGCGCGATAAACTGTAAAAATAAAAAATTACAAAACCCAACGCACTTTTACCAGCCCCAATTTTTTCCATAATAAAAAGTACGGAGTGTTTCGAGCTAGCGATGCTATGATTTTTGTTCCAAAACAAACGTTACGTAAGAAGAAAGTGAACGTTTTATCCGAGGTTTTGAACGTCAAGAGCGTTATTTAGTTCTGCATTGTTGTGTTAATGAATAGGATAGCCATGACGGGTTTCGCGAGTTATGTGTATAATTTTCTGTTTTTTTAATGTTATAAGTGTACAGGACGGTCAGGACTCTCACCTGATGTAAAGTGACACGCCTAACCATGATAGAGCGGCATTGAAGGAAACCAACAACTGGTAGACAGTTATTATCCTCCATCAATGTCGCACTGCGCCCGTCACGCGAGACAACATATGTTAAGGTCTTTCATACTCGGTAATTTGACTAGCTACAGTGCCCTCACTCCGAAACAAAAGTGCATAACACTAGAGTGCAGGTTTAATCCGTGTGTCTATAGTATAAGTACCTATAACCATACGTCATCATCTAATCAGCTCATTATACGTCCCCACCGAGGGGCACGAGCTTACCCGTACCCGGGTGTATAGGCTTTGTGCGGATTGGTCGTCTTCACGCACTACCTTGGAATCTCTTCGGACGCGTACGCAAGTTTCCTCACGATGTTTTCTTTCAAAGTATGGCGAAGGTCGTTGAAAGCAACGCTCTTATTACAATTTAACACATCTAATAAAACACTCAAATTCATCAAAATCAGTCCAGGCGAGTTAGATTGCAAACAGCGAGAAGTAACAGTTTTATTTAAAGCTAAATATTTTCATTTTGTAAAATATAGTTATGGGTAAAATATAATAATTGTCTCCGAAGAAGCCGTCGTTTTGTTTATTATTTCAAAATAGCTTTAACAAAGAACTTGAATATGTTTGTACAACTACCATTTACAAGATGTTTTAATAGCTCTCGGTTATTCATATAAACTGGCGGGATACTGGAGTTCTTTATATACTTTTTAACCTTTTAGAATAAAGCTGCTCTGTTTTTATATGTTAACCAGTTTGTAGCTTCCTTGATTCTAGATTTTATTATCAACTTGTTTTTTAAAGGCAAAATACTTCGCGTATTTATGCTAGAATGCTAATGAATAAAATGTCAATATGGCCATAATAAAACTGAAATATAGATTTAATATTGTAACGAGCAATGATTTGTTTGCATTGAATTCTGAAATACTAAACATTATATGTAAAAAAAAAATACTAGGCCGATTTAAAAAATCTTCCACCGATGGAAGGATACACAATCCCTGATGTATAGGCTTTATATGTAGAAAAAATGAAGATCCTTACTAAAAACAGTAAGGTCAGATTGCTAGTATAGGTAATATAAATATATTTCAAAAGAAAATGTTTCTCGTGATTTAAAGACCGGTAATGGTCAGTTTTCGCATGGGTGGTCGAAATTTCTCGAGTCATTTGTGGTAGACTCCATACCGAGTCGTCTAGGTAGGTACAATCGCAGTGCCAGATATCGTCCCTTGAAATAGGAGTGCTTTGCACTTCCATGTTTCGGGATGAGGGCACTGTGGCTAGTAAAATTACCGTGTTTAAGATACCTTACTGTTGTCTCGGGTGACGGGTTAATTTTGACGGAAAATAATAACTACTAACTGTTATTAATTTCCTTCGTCATGGTCAGGCGTATCACTAACCACCAGGTGAGCGAGCGGACCGTCCAGTTCACTTATGACATAAAAAATGTGAGTCGCAAGGCACTCCAAACCGCTCTGGACCCGTATGGTGGGTTACGGCCCAATCTTCACATACCCTCCGATGATTAACCATAAGCAATAACAGAGAGATTTCTTAACATGCGTACCATCCGATGATCAACCATAGACAACAATAGACAGATTTCGTACAATACTAAAATTTAAGTTATTAAAATTAATTGCTCTCGCGATTTTAGTACATAGGTACTTAATTAATTTACCAGTTGTCTAAATTCACGAATATGGGCAGCCTTGTTGGTTCACTGGTTTGTTCGCAAGCCTTGGTTTTAATTATTAACCGTGATATTTATACTTGACCTAGCCACTCAGTATTTGATAGGTATAAATCGATCTATAAATACAAATAAAGTTGCAGAATTCTCAATGCCCACTGAGAATAAACCGACACAAGATTTTGATCTGTCAAACAAATCTTCTGGCAAAATATACATCCTTGGTGGGCAACAATGTGTGGGTCTGGGCTCAAGACTTCTGCGCTCTAGGCTTGATAGTAAATTAGAGAAATACAATGTGCTCTCACAAAACCTAATGCTACAGCCGGGAATCACTCACCGAGAAACTATTTGATTTTATGTGCAGGTGAACATGACAGAAACCCGACGAAAGTGTTTATGGAGTTAGCTTCAATTATGAAACGCTTTCGTTCTGTGAATATATTGTATTAGGTATTATTGACAATCAATTTTTTAAACTTAATAATTGTATAGAAAACATGTGTAAAAATACTGATAATTGCATTTTTTTACCAATAATATGTAATCAAAAACTATATCTCAACAGTAATACATTTCTGGACATAGCATGTCGTAAAATTAATTTGTAATATACTCTCATGACTGTAGTACTAAGTATCTATCAGCTAAGGGACTAAGAAATATTATAAGCAAAAACAAAAGTAAAACTAAAAATTATAATAATACTAAAATATCACCTAGTAAAGGCACTATACCGTACTATTTTCCTGTTATAAAAACGAAAAAAAAACATTACAATCCGCATGTACTCGTAATTTAAATACAGCAGATTTTTTATCGACAGGGAGTCAATTAACACAGATGACACAAATAAAAAGAGATTAAAGCGGAATTTCGTTTTATTACATCAAAATATTGCAGGTATTCTTAATAAAAACGATATATTTCAATTAACACTCGCAGAACTAACAAAAACTATTGGCAAAATCGATTTTATAGGTCTTACAGAAACCTTTATAAAAAGGGGATCTGAAAACAATTTGTGCCTTCCTGGATATAAGTTAGCTGCTTGGTATAGCAGAGAGCAACAAAGGCGAGGGGGATCATGTTTATTAATTAAAAGTGACGTTGATTGTGTTCATTTACAAATTACAAACAAACTGGCCTGTTCTAACGCGTTTGAATGTTGTGGAGTAGAATTGTTCAAGTATAATGTGATTATTATTTGTATATATAGAACTCCTAGTTCAAATATCAAAATCTTCTTTGACAATCTCAGGCTACTTTTATCTAAAGTTACTAGGAATAATAAAAAATACGTAATATTGTGCGGCGACTGGAATATTGACATTTTAAAAGATAGCCCTCAGCGCAAAGAACTGGAAGCGATTCTACTGAACCACAATTTGTATTTTCACATTAATACACCCCTAGTGGGTGTTTAAAAAACGTCCAGTATAGATCAAATAGCCAGTAACATAGGTAATTTAAACGTTAAAAGTAACATTCACCATCTAGTATTATCAGACCATGAGACTGGGCAAAGCATAACATTCTCTATACCAAAAATAGACAATTACAGCAATCCAAACCAACGGTGGTTTAAAAAATCGACGCGATTTTAGTAAAGAGAATAAAAAAAAGTTTCATGAATGCATTTCATCTTTATCATTTAGTGATGTCTATGAGGAAGTGACTGCAACAAATCATTTGAAAAATTTCACGACATACTTTTATTATTTTTTGACCTTTGCTTTCCATTTGTACGTGTAAAAGTAAATATTAAGCCTAATAATAGTAAATGGATTACTAAAGGCTTAAAAAAGTGTTGTGTGGAAAAAAGATTATTATATCTCAAATATTTAAAAGATCCAAACAATAAAATATGCAACAGTAAATTATATAAAAAATACCACAGACATCCGAATATACAATTAGACTGGACAAGCCGTCAAGTTTATAGGCAGTCCCAGTGTCGCAATTTCTTTTCGGTTCTTACCTTTGAAAGTAGAAGTTATTATATTTCTTGGTAAATTTACTGATTCATTGCGATGATGGCATGTTACAATGCACAGGATGGCATTTTGGAGAAAAAACGGTTATTTCTTCTAATATTCGTGCGTCTTGACTCGTCTCACAGAGCGTAAACTGGCAGCCAGTGTATGCTCGTTGAGCTTACATTTGTCGCACTTAAAAACGCGGCTTGCCCCATCTCCTGTATTGGGAAATCTGTGATCTACACCTTGCCTTATCTTGATGCAATGCGGCCCTGTCAAATGACTTTCACTATTTTCCCAGTCCGGTTTTTCCCTTACCCTATTCTGTGTCCAGACACTTTCGATTAACAATAAACTAACTAGTTGCACAATCACGAAGAAATATCAAAAAATGTCCAAGCCGCCTGACACATACGTTGACTTTTTGTCATATTTATGACATAAAATTATTCAATAAAATATTGACCTTAACGCGTCATTAAAAGGGTACAAAATACTACTATGTCACTATGACATGTAGCGAGCGACGTAATTTTGAATGAACAATCTGCCCAACTGACGTGATGGGCAGACTTTTGCTGCTGACACTATTTTAGTGAGGTTGTGTTATAAAATAAGAAATACATAGTTTAGGTAATTAAAGCTTAACATGGTTATTCATGTACGCCTGCGAAGAGATTCAAAGGTTGTGTGTGAAGTCGTCCAACCCGCACTGGGCCGCGTGGACGACAAGGCCTAATCACCCTATACGGGTAGGCTCGTGCCCCTCGGTGGGGACGTTTAATGAGCTGATGATGATGTAACAAAGTGTTGTCTTGCAAATAATAATTTATCATAAAAGATTTTGAATCGGAAATTGAACGACCTTTGAATCAGCGTTGACTGGTAATTCCAAAGGATCATTCTAGAGCTTTTAAACTTTTCCCTTGGCCACTTGCACACCCGAGTCACGAGGGCCGTAAATCAAAGACTTGCATAAGCGTGCACAAAAGGTTTGTGTGCATGATGCATTTCGTAAATCGTAAACGCATATTGCTGCGGTTTTTCGTGATCACGTGTGTCGGATGACACCGTTTTATGGCGCCGATGTCGGTGTATTTTGTGTCGATTTGAACACCTTGAGATTAACTGGAAGTGGTGAAACTGTGTGTAGTACCTATAGAAAACTTTCTTTGTTTCGTTTTAAGACGACTTTTTTTATTCATTGCTCTTGAGCACAGATTATCCTAGTGGAAGAGACGTGCTATAAGATGGAGCGAGCTTGTCCATGAAAAGCTTGTTCATTTTTTGAATTTGGGTTGTATGTGGGAAACACAAACACAGATTTTTTATTCATAATCTTGAATAAAATATCGAAGGTTGTGTCGACTAAGGCCTAATCACCCTATACGGGTAGGCTCGTGCCCCTCGGTGGGGACGTTTAATGAGCTGATGAATTTTGCGTTCTTAAATTAGGAAAATTAGATATAGATCGGTGATTGTAGGCTGGCGTTCTATATAGAAAGGTACGATTTTTCCTAATTTCGGTGATTGTAGGCTGAATCACCGAAATGATTGTCCGAAAATAAAGATTCCGTGCTTCGGAGGGCACGTTAAGCCGTTCGATCCCGGCTACTATCTTAGGATTGTATTCGTTACCACTTATCCGTATTGGGCCCGCGTTGTGGGTTACGGCTAGTGTTGCCAGGTGCCAGCCGATTTGCGCGGGACGTCCCGATCTTCAGGGTCTGATGATGTGTCCCGATGGGGACGCTCAATGTCACGATTAATTAAAGAGGAAAAGGACTGGACTGGTAAGGAAAATGGCACGTCATTAACATCACATCATATTTTTTATTGTTAATCCCGATTTTTGGCCTCGTGTCCCGATTCAAAACAAATCGGCCCTGACAACAGTAGTCACTAGTGTGGGATGGCCTGTTGCTTACAGTGGGACGTTATAGGCTGATGCTGATGTGTACGTACTTATTTGCGGTTTACTACCATTTTTACTATCATTGAAGATAACGCTATAGTACCTACATTAATATTCATGTACGATCAATCATTCGATGACTAAAATGAATGATTGGATCATTAAACTGATTGTACTTGTGCTGTAACATCGACTTGATGATTGTCAAGGTTTGTTGATTGTTATTTAAAGGTCTGTCAGTGCGTCACTAATGGGTCGTTCATTATACAATTCTATGTAATAGGTGCTATTTATCTTTAATTACATATAAATGAAATTGGAGTGTCTGTTTGTGATATTAAAATGACCGCTTTATACTAAATATAAGTATATCATAATATTTACTCTACATATACCATAACAACATTTTTTAAAATGTATATCAAAATTTGTGCATTTTGGAGGTGTCTCGCGCAAACTATTCAATTTATAAAAAAATGATATTAGAAACCTCGATATTATTTTTAAGCTCTACACATTGATACCCCCCCACTTACGATGAAAAAACGGTAATTTCTTCTAATATTCGTGCGTCTTGACTCGTCTCACAGAGGAAACTGGCAGCCAGTGTCTGCTCGTTGAGCTTACATTTGTCGCACTTAAAAACGCGGCTCGCCCCATCTCCTGTATTGGGAAATCTGTGATATAAACCTTCCTCTTGAGTCATTCTATCCATTAAAAACCGCATCAAAATCCGTTGCACAGTTTTAAAGATTTAAGCGCACGTATGAAAATAGGGATAGAAAAAGCTACATTATTTTATACTATGTAGTGATGTAATTAAATTGGCTCCATATGATGACGATAACATTGACCTCAGAATCGACCATGAGCAACGGTTTCCCATCGATTTCTTGGCAATTTGCCAGTGGGGTTGGCAATTCGTGATATCAATGGACGGACATGTTCTGCGAAATCATGAACAATGGATTTCGGTATTCCAATTTCAAGTCACGGATTAAGTTGGTACTGGAAATTGAATTATAATGATTTTTTTGACATTGCGGTTGTTGACTTAGCGCAGAATTAAAGGAAGCACAGAAAAATCATTATTTTCGGATAATCAAGTGATACCAGTGGTGTGCACAGACATTATAAGTAGGGTACGCAAAGTGAATGACAGTAATCGCATCAACTATAAATCATTTTCATTTTTGTCAAATTAAGTGCTATTCTTGACAACAGATAGCCTATATTTTCAAATCTGTAGAAGAAAATGGGCGAATAAGTGGGAATCATTTTACTTATATGTTGGCAATTTTCCGGGTTGTCTGGACGCACATGGTATGCACTGCTTATTTAGAACTCACGTGATACGGCCTACAGTGTCCTTACCACTATGAAAATTTTCAAAATGTATCTCACTAGGAGATCTTCTCGTGGGATTCGAAACCCCCCTAAATCACAGGACAGTTAAAAGAAGTCCTAATAAATCAGCTTATTTTGTGACTATGGAACTTTTTTCTTTTTAATTTGCACGTAATGCCATATAGAGTTAATCAAATAATTATACCCTTATCAAATAAAGACATAGACAAAGTATCAAATACATTATTACAACAGTACTTCCTTGCATAACCCAAAGTTTGCGAGTCACGTCTCCGACCATGCAATATACAATGTAACTAGCAAGGTAACGCAAGGTCATCATTATCAGCTGATCAGCATGATCCTATTACACACTACGTGTTTGTCATATTTAGTATTTAAACCTTATAGATACGAGATACAGTATTTCTACTTTTGCAATTTAATTTCGATTTTAAGGCTTTGTTAATAAGGTTCAAAATATAGAGAAAGGTGTGAGACATTGCCATGAAAATATTTTTAGCGATACGATTATTAAGGGCAATCAGATTGGCCAAATAGAAAATAAAAACAAAAGAAATTTTGAAAGAAAATAACAGCTAACTTCATTGAGTAAAGGACTTATTGAGTTTCTGTAGTCGTTTTTCTATATGGCATACTGTCTGCTATCCATGCTTCAAAGTCATGATAACTCGTTTTTCTGGAGACTTACAATCTTAGTTCATTGTTATCACCCACCCACCCAGGCAGTTAGAGAACATAGAAAACACCCAGACCAATACAAGCAGACATGGTTATGCACACAAATGTTTGTGTTGCCCTGTGATCGAACCCGGAACCCTTGGTGTAGTAGCCTCATCCATTACACCAAATGGGTTGTTAATAACAATTTAGCAATATACATACCTTTATCGAATTTGTTATCAGTGCACAGCGGTTAACCTTACCACTAACGCGAAGGTCTCACGCGCATAGACAAGGTCGGTATGACTGAATAGATTTTGACATGAGTGATGCGGACAGGCAGACCAAACTTGCAAGGCGCATGCGCCGTACACTGATCAGAAACTTAACACGCCGGGTAACCTTAGTTATAGGTTGAACTAACTTGATACTTGATCCTAGCTATAAAGTCCATTTTTTCTATAAGTCTTTATTGGGTATCTAAAATAAATAATTTGTTTTTGTCTTTGGCTTTATATTAACCGTATTTGGATAATAATAAATAAATAAATATAAATAAATATATAAATAAATAATAAAACTAAAAAATTAAAAAGGTTAACTTTTCATATTATGGAACAGTCAATTCACATATGAATAAATAAAATATATAAAGCTTGCTTACCTATTGTGTTATTAATTCATATGCATCTATCTATATAATAATTTCCTTTTAGTTTGTTAAAAACATTCGCAAAATATTCGCATCGTTTTTTGCGAATGCGAATATCGAAAAATATGCGAATATTCGCGAATATTCGTTACATCACTAGTATATATATATAAAGCTTTTACTTTTTTATGTCACAAGTTATTGGAACGGTCAGTGCGGTCAGGTGGTAACGCCAGATCCTGACCGTAGTTTTTTCTGTCAACCCTGCCCTGCGCCCGTCACCCGAGACGACAGATGTTAGATCTCTTATACCCGATTATTATACTAGCCTTACTATTTACTACTTAAGCCTATTACATCTATACCGGATTGACATCAAAACGTTTTTCTATGGATTTATGTTACGCTTATACAAGGTGACACGTTGCTACGCGACATCAACAAAGTTTATTTCTAACACTAACATAGCCGCTACAGGTTAACGCACTTTTGACATTGGTGTCATAATATCAGTGACGTCATTACTAAACAAGATTGTATTAGTAAACACTTTGTTTTCGCGTGAGAAAACCTTTATTGTTGTATCTTTTTTGACATGTATTTAAGACATTGATAGCTACTACATGCTAGTGGTTATTTGGTGATATTCTAGGCTACCAGATAACCGATGATCTATTGGTTGTAGTAAAAAAATAGAACTTATTACAACGCAAAATGTCTTATTTTATTTGTATACGAGCTGTTCCACCCGGTATAACCAGTGATTTAAGATATTCTCCCGCAGTTAAAACTTTCCTAAAATAAGTTAAATCGCTTCATAACGTCACGTCCAAGCGCGCAGCTCGCTACGCGGAATATCATTATATACTTTATTTTTCTAAATGAAAAGGTTCGTTTTTTTTTAAAGGCAGCCTAAGTTTTTCCTTATTTAATCAGCTAAATTCTAAAAAAGTCCCGTCCAAATTTGTCCAGCCATTTCAGTATATAAACCGTATAGAAAATCATATGCATGTAATAAATAAAGTTTGCAATATCGCAAAGGGACACTTCCAATTTTATTTATATGTATAGATGTCCACAAGTGCAGCGACAAGCTCCCCATTGCTATGCTGTGTGGGAAGGCCTATGCTCTGCGGTGGCACGTTATAGGCCAATGATAAAACAACAGAGACAAGTGGGATCTCACAAACACATTTTGCGAAGAGCCAGCTTACAAAGCAAAGGATCATTTTGATGATAAAAAGTTCGACTATCGCATTACATTAACGAGTAAATGTTGTAAGATAAAGTGTTCAAACAATGGATCGCGCAAAACGGTTATCTAAGGTTAATGCATTGATATCTATTTGACGGAATAAATGACATTGTACTACAATGTAACGAAGTCCACATTAATATAAATATTGGTATTCTTTGCAAGTGTAAAAACTACACGAGGCGTATTTTCTCATCTAATTACTATATTTAAAATATCATGTAATGAGTATTGAAGTGCGTTCGTTGGAGCAGACGAGTTCTGGAGTGGAGACCGCGTCTTGGCAAGCGTAGCGAAGGACGCCCTCCGGCCCGATGGACCGACGACTTGCGAAAGGTCGCTGGTGGAAGCTGGATGAGAAAAGCGGAGGACCGGGATGTCTGGCGCAAAATGGAGGAGACCTATGTCCAGCTGTGGACTGCGATAGGTTGAATAAGATATTAATGACAAGAATTCATGATATATTGTAGGTCTCAGGTACTATTTAATAATGTCTGTAGTTCATCATCATCGGCTCATATTATGTCCCCACCGAAGGGCACGAGCCTACCCGTGAAGGGTAGGCTCGTGCCCTTCGTTGGGGCCCAGTGCCGACTGGCTGACTTCACGCACAAGGTTGTGAGTCTCTTCGTAGGCTTTGCAGGTTTCTTTACAATGTTTTCCTTCACCGTAAGAGCGTCGGATAACGTACAAATAATTTCGAAAATACATACAATACGTGGCAGGATTTGAACCTGCACCCTCGTGATCGGAAGGTAACAGTCCACACCAATAAGCCACCAACCCTTTACCGAGTGGACTTATGAGGCCGTAATAATGATGATGATAACTCATCAAATGGCAGTCTATTACAATAGTTGCTTTAATTATACTTCGTCGTCGATGCGATCGTCATCTGACTGCATTGGGCAGTACGCCATCAAGTCATAAATAATATATATATAAAACTGAGTATTGAAGTGAATGTGTAGTATTGAATAAATGTGGTAAAAACTAAAAAGAACAACCAAGCACAATCGACTAGAAATACTTATTCATAATATAACCAAAACCCGACCAAGTCAGTAAAATTTTATTTTATCGAAGATCTTTGGTTAGATAAATTAATAAACTGTTCAGATTCATATTTCTGATAGTTTTTATGAGCATATTGTAAAAAATCTTAGGTTATGTTGACGAGAAACCTGCGCCTTGCGTCAGAATTCTGACGCATTTTATATCATTGAAAATATAAATGATTATCAACTTTGTTCTTTATCATTCAACGCTTGACATGTGCAACAGACTATCTCGTGTTCGCTTTGCTGAGAACATGATATGATAAAGTAATAGTCACTGATGTCCCCTAACTTTAAGTCCTACACATGGCTTGCCTAATTCGAATTGACTACTGCTGTTGGCCGCAGATGGCCTTTACAGCTTCACCGGGCAATTGGCGACCGCAGATGGCTCGCAGCCTTTAAATTTACACAACGGGAGTCCCAGAGCGGAACTCGAACCTCGGCTTAGGGCGTTGCTGGGGGAACGCGATAAGTGAGAAAGCCTGGCCATAGAAAGTAGTATTGAAAAATCTGTTAATAGTCAATGCGTCGGTCATCTGAGACACAGGATGTTATATCTCCTATATCTACTGTGCCCTCATCCACAAAAGTGCATAATACTCCTAATTCACGGAATGGCATCTGGCACTGCGGTGGTACCTACTTAGACGACTCAAAACGAGTTTACCACCTAGAAAAAGGTAAAAGTAACCTTGGTACAATATCATAGTACTATTAAGTAGGTAATGATGATAATTTAAAGTATATAATAAAGATTTTTCTCTGTGCATTTAGGAAACCACCGCCACCGCCCAAGAAGATATTCGAGTACCTGAACAAGCACGTGGTGGGGCAGGAGTACGCGAAGAAAGTGCTCTCCGTGGCGGTGTACAACCACTACAAGCGGATCTACAACAACGTCACCAGCGGTACACCGTCGGACACCCATCATCCTTTACACCATACGCATAGAGGTGAGATCATTTAATAATCATCACCTACAGCCTAATATGCCCTCTGTTGGAAGTCGGCTTAGGCTCCTTTTCTTGTTTTGTGGACGCCACTCGAGAACCTTTCTACGCACTATAGGTATGCCCTGCCCACTGCCAATTCAACTTGTGGGCTAAGTCGGTCTTCCTAGTTTTCCTACATGTATCCTAGTTCTGGAACTTATCACCTATGTTAACTCTTGACAAGTCCCTCTTCATTGCACGTTGTGCAACCTTGAGCCTATTTAAAAGGCCCCTAGTGAGCGAAATTTCGAGCGAAGTCAAAAAGTGGACATTATTTAAAAATCTGATCTTACAGCTTCACTCAACTTTAGAAATGGCTATCTGCATTTAGAGATGGCATAAGATAATATGTTATGACGAGTTTTGTTGTTCGGCCTTAAGTTTGATGCTCGGATGCAACGAGGCTTAGTGAATGTCACTTGCTGCTTTCTCAGTTCGTTTAGCAGGATGAATCATCTGATTGAAAAGAAAGATAATTCCGTGCTTCGGAGGGCACTTAAGGATACAATGGAAGGATGGTAGTCATTAACACCCACCAATCCTATTAGGCCCGCGTGGTTGGTTAAGGCATCATGGCTTATAGTACGATTCACGAAAGATGACCATAAATTGCGACCATCTGCGCAAGATTGTGACTAATTTAATGATAGTGGAACAAAATAATTATGAAATAATGAAAAATTACACGAGTGTACACAGAATACAAACATTTCCGCCGTCGCCCGCCACCGCACTTACAAAGGGACCCTTAAAAGGACTTCAGCGCAGTGGTCTTCTTTCGTGAATCGTACTATACCTTGTATTATGTTTGGAGATGAAAACTTCCCAGTAAAATAGGGACTAGTCTTGTTTAATAGCCTTAGGGACTCGCGAGGAAATCATCTGATTCAGGGTTGTCCTACGCCTCTTATTCCGTTCTGTGGGCGTAACTCGAAAACCTTCATACATGCAAACATAACATAGTTGATTACATAAAAGATTTAGTGTGAACGAAAGAAGCTCATGTAATGTATGTTGGAAAGTTCACTTGTGTTGAGTGTAATTAAAACAATCACGCGATGGTTCGTCCGAATTTCGCATATATTTAATTGATGTGTATCTGAACGTTTATTATTAGTGGCAAGTAAAATTACCGGGTATAAGAGACCTAACATCTGTTGTCTCACGTGACGGGCGCAGTGCGGCATTCATGGAGGATAATAACTGTCAATCAGTTGTTGGTCTCCTTGAATGCCTTTCTGTCATGGTTAGGCGTATTACTTACCATTAGGTGAGCGTCTTGACAGTCCACTTTAACATCTCTCCAGCCCGTACTGCATGTCGTAAGCCGATGATTGTCTGACGGTCCGCTAACACGTTGGATCATGGTGTTTTAAACACCAATACACCCATATGTAAGGAAATTGAAGCCTACACGGTGTAGACACCTAATTGCCTCGGTGGTCTAATGATCACTATGTTCGGCTGCCTGATCCGGAGGTCGCGGATTCGAAACCCGCGGTGAAAAGACATATAGAACGTTATTTTTCCTACTTTATCTGGGATATTGCAGACGGAATAACATTGTACGAAAAGATAGATAATACCGTCCTTCTGAGGGTACGTTAAGTCGGTCCCGGCTTCAATCTTAAGATGTTATCACTCATCAATCCCGCATTGGGCCCGCGTGGAGGGTTACGGACCAATCTCCCCAAGCCATGATTTGCGGGAAGGCATGTGCCCTGCAGTGGGCCGTTATAGGCTGATGATGATGATGAATGCAGTTGTAAGAGTTACTGCAGTTGAGATTGCTTTAGCTCATGATGGAAAAGTTCAAATATGAAGCTGAAATAGCATTATGGATGAGCCCGGGGGTAATACATATGATAAGCTATTTTAAACTTTACTTTTACAGACCATAGGACTTAGAGCCGCTAGGAAGGGAGTGTTTGTCATCATGAGAAGCAATAAATAATAAATGATTTTAATGAAAATTGATTTCCAAACGGCCAATCTCTAACTAGACCATACTGAAGAGTCAATTGTCGTCTTTATGCTACATGTTTAATTACAATAAAATCATATAAAAATAAAATTTTTGAATCTGTTGCCCACCTACCAGGAGGGCTAAGATTCAAAATACACCACGCACCACGTGTTTTCGAAGTTTCGAAATTATATGTACGTTATCCGACGCTCTAACTGCGAAGGAAAATATCGTGAGGGAACCTGCGCACACCTGCGAAGAGATTCTAAGGTTGTGCGTGAAGTTGTCCAACCCGCACTGGGCTCGCGTGGACGACTAAGGCTTAATCACCCGCCACGGGTAGGCTCGTGCCCCTCGGTAGAGATGTTTAAAGAGCTGATGATGATGATGAAAATGATTTTAGATATATAAACGGGATAATAATAATACAAGGTTTACTCATGTGAAATAAAAACCATGATTGTCAATTGTTAAATCAAAAGAATCAGAATACATCAACTGATTGACATATTGTTCAAAATATTAATTAACTACAACACAACAGAAATGAACTGCAAGGACATGTTTTCAAAATGGAATTTATTGTTTAATACTTTGGTAGCGCATTGTTGCGTCTTAGATATTTTTTTCACTTTAGGTATCAACAGAAATCTTTGGAAAGCGTGACAGAATCTTGATTGTCGACAGGCTCTGTTGAGCTGTTTGACCTTTATCTGATCGGATGGTATTTTTAAAAGACTATTCGCCTTTTAGCCAAACAATATTAGTTTTTATGTTGTTGTAAATTATGCCTATTTTGGCAATGCAAGAGACTAGACATAAAATTACGTATTAGCACCAAGTATTAGAAATTTCAATTAATTTATACGAAAAGGAATTGTTAAGTTTCGCCTTAAGACTTAAGCAGCTAGAGGTAGCTTTTGGTTTTATTTGACGACCCATCTGGTGTAATGTTTGCGACGTCGGCAATTACACCAAGGTTTCCGGGTTCGATCCCCGGGCAGTACAATCATTTGTGTGCATGTAAATACATATGTACTTACAAAAAATAAATCTGTTTATCAGTTGTTAAGTATCTAAATTATAGGCTAATGCTTAGTTTGGGGCTAGAGGGCGCTGTGTGATTGTCAGTGAATATTTATTATTTATTTATTTTTATCGAGTCAGAGTCAGATTTAATAATCAAACCGAAATAATATGTTCGTTTATCCGACTCTCTTGTTGTGAAGGAAAACATCGTGAGAAAACTTGCGCACGCCCGCAAAGAGATTCAAAGGTTATGCATGAAGCCGATCAATCTGAATTGGACCCTCGTGGACTAAGGCCTATACACCTTATGGCTGTTCAAGAAGACTCGTGTCCCACGGTGGTGACGTTATAATTAGCTGCTAATGATGATTCACTAATCAATTTCTGAGTAAACTGAAACAAATATGTCATTTTAAATAGCACATTTGCCGACAGACTTACTCCACATCAGTCACAGCACGACCACGGGCGGTGGTGGTGCGGAGGTGCTCGAGAGGAACCACCACGAGCTCAGGCTGGACAAGAGTAATGTGCTGCTGCTGGGGCCCACTGGATGCGGTGAGTTTACACTGTCTTATGGTGCTTGGGTGTTCTTTGTAGAAGTTGTCAAGAGAAGGAATGCAGTCGAATTGTGAACTCCTTTTTCTAGAAACGATTATTAGAATATTGTGCTGTGTGGTATTATTTAGGTATTTGCGTAAAGGAAAACGTAGGCTATGTGTTTGTCAAGGGTGTCGACTAACTTCATACCAAAATCGCTTCGCTAAGTAAGCGTGCCGCGCCGTTCAAAATTACCTATATTTTTTTAACATATAAAAATTATTGTCCTAATAAAATTAGCCTTAGGTTTTCTGGATTACATTAGCTACCTGCCAATAAAAGTCCCGTCAAAATCAGCCCAGCCATGTCAGAGATTACCAAAAATTAATCTTGTATACATCTTTTATCATAATATAATTTAATTAAAATCAGATGCAGATTCTTTAACTTTAAATAAAAAAATAGTCATATATATTGCTTGCCCTCTTATTTTGGTTTTGAATTACCTACAGCATAGGTAGAATTATGAAATTTAAATGCTTTTGCTTTTCCTTAAACAGGAAAGTGTGCATACCATTAAAAGCCTTAAGTCCATATACGGTAGCAATCCGATAACGATCTTAATGTTGATTCCATGTAAATTGGTCAATGCGACGCGTTATCGCCGTGAGAAGCCCCGAAATGAGTAATGATGCATGATTTAATTTAACACATCATCACATCACATCAGCTCATTAAACGTCCCCACCAAGGGGCACGAGCCTACCCGTATAGGGTGATTAGGCCTTAGTCGTCCACGCGGGCCCAGTGCGGATTGCACGACTTCACGCGCAACCTTTGAATTACTTCGCAGGCGTGCATATTAAGGTTTCCTCACGATGTTTTCCTTCACCGTAAGAGCATTGGGTAACGTACATATATTTTTTGAAAATTCGAAAACACATTGGTACGTGTCGGTATTTGAACCTCAGGCCTCACGGTAGGAGGGCGACAGTGCACAACATTGAGCCACCGACGTATTGTTTTGCGTAATTCGATAGCACAGTGGTAAGATTCACGAAGAATGATCACTGCGCTGAGGTAATTTGGTCCCTTTAGAGATGCGATGGCGGCGCATGGCGACGGAAAAATTCTTGTATTTTGTTGACGCTCATAATGTTTTTCATAATCATTAAAATATTGTTCATCTTGCGCAGATGATCACCATTATCACTTTTATCATCTTTCGTAAAGTACTATACATAATATATCAAAGTGGTTTCCAAAATTAAAGCAACCCGAATAGAATTCCAACGTTCGGGACGTTAGAATTCTATTTGTAAACGGATCAGGGGGGTTACCGCCATCTCTTAAAACAGTGTTACAATAATATTACTTCGTCTTTTCTGGTACAAAAACGCTGACGTATCATTATAACAATACTGTTTTAAGTGATTGTGGTTACCCCCCTGGACTCGACACTATTTTGTTTGTAGTTGGCATACCGCGGTAGCAATACATATGATTCAAATACATCCGCCGTAATAAGGAAGTAAATGGAAATGTACCTGATATTAATTGTTTTTCTGCCATTTTTCTGATAAATTGCTTTAATTTTTTTAATTCGTTTATTATGCAATTCTACCAATTACTTACCTGATTAACAAAATGTCGTCTCACTAGGTATAAAGCTAACGTATAAAGCGGCCTATTAATTGGCATTATTTTAATTACTACTTGATATTTGTGATATTAAGAGAAGTGCCAAAATACTTGAAATATTGACTTTCCGGCAATCCGCACTCGGCTCCGTCTTCGTTGGTTCGCTCTGTCAGGGAGGGCACTCCCATGCTTCTGTGTTTCGAGCAACATAACTTTGGTGTCTTCAAGTCTACAGTGAATAGACATTTACTGGTTAAACCATCATCAGCCTCGTCATCACTTATCTCCAGGTGAGACTGAGGCCGAATAAAAATAAAGAGATCGCCCTTCTCTGGAGTGCACAAAACGGTACGTGTGTTAAACGGTAAATTTATTAATTTACCCTGAACTGGATTTAACCTAACAAATGCAGCCTTGCGTTTACAGAATACAAAATGCAACAGCTGTTTCTATAAGCGAATTACGAGTTAGCATTAGATGCATAGGTTTGTGATTACTTAATCCGAACAAAGATTAGACAGTTTGAATGCGCGCGGTGCGCTGAAGCTGGCATCGTTGTAGGCGCAGTGTTGCCACCTCAGTTTTCGAAAAAGGGCTTTTTGAGAAGTAAAAAGGGCTAGATTGAGCATCAAAAGATTTTCTGTTCTAAAAATGCAATCATGTCATGAAACCGTTTTTTTTGAAGCGTCTCAAGAGAGGTCATCATGGCCGATGAAATAGCAAAAGGTACTTGTTAGCATGTCGAAAACTTCATAATTTGGTAATATTTTCAAGACAGTGAAAAAGAGCTATATTGCTCTTTTCGGGCTAAATAATTAAAAAAGGAGTTCACCTATACTGAACAGTGCTAGATCTAACTACAAAAGGGCCAAGGTGGTAACACTGTGTGGGCGTTTGTTGGCCAATAACGTATTTGTGTGGCTTTCAATTATAATAAATTACAATGGGATAAACAGTTCATTTAAAACGTAAACTGAGCAAAGAATAGATGGATAAGCGATTTATGGTCGAAAGTATCATTAATTTAATGAACAATATAACTTTTCAATTAACACTTTAAGTAAACCGCGTCTATTTTATTTTATTTTTATTATCTATTGTTATGTAGTTGTGAACAATTCAAATAGGATTTTACAAACATATTACATAGCTATATATTTCATTATCTGTGGTGGTGGGTATTCGCTTACTAAGGACCTCTTAAATAGGCTTAAAGTTGCTCAACGTGCTATGGAAAGGGCTATGTTAGGTGTTTCCCTAGGCGATAAGATCCGGAACACGGATATCCGTAGGAGAACTAGAGTGACCGACATAGCCCACAGGATAAGCTAGTTGAAGTGGCAGTGGGCAGGGCACATAGTGCGTAGAACCGATGGCCGATGGGGCGGAAAAGTTTATTTATTTATTTTACATGTAATCTTACGACTAACATTACAGGTTTCCCCAATGCGATAGCGTAGACAATTATAATATTACACAAAATCATTTCAACATTAAATAACAATATAACCTAAGAAAAATAAACTTTCTCTCGAGTGGCGTCCGCGTAACAGAAAACGAAGCGTAGGCCGACCCCCAACCAGATGGTCTGATGATCTGATTAAGGTGGCGGGTAGCAGATGGATGTCAACTGCAAGGGATCGGTCCGCGTGGAAATCATTAGGGGAGGCCTTCGTTCAGCAGTGGACTTTCTAGGTTGTAATGATGATGATGATACTATTTATTAGTTTATTCTTTAATTATTTATGTAGTAGTGTGTACTTAGTATATGTACTATTTTGTTATAATTTTGTAGTTATATAGAATAACGATTTTACTTGTTTTGCACTAGCCCGCTGACCGTTACGCATTGTTCTTTCATCCAAAGGTTGCCTGGAAGAAATTGCTACCTAAGCAATAAGGCCGCCCATGTTGTACTTGTCTTGTCTTTCTGTTATCTGTTGTTGTATGTTTTTTTTTACGTGCAATAAAGTATTTTTTATCTTTATCTTAAATATAACTAGATGCACAAAGTCACTCAAAAAGTGTCCGCGGCAAAATTCTGCCCATCGCGTCAGTTGTGCACAATTTTCATTCATAATGAAATCGCTCGCTACATGTCATAATAGTAGTGTGCCCGAACTTTTGGTTTTGGACTCTTTCTATGACGCGTTAAAGTCAAAATTTAAATGAATAATTTAACTATTAAATATGACAATAACTAGACATGTGTCTTGTGTCCCACTCAAAAGTGCCCGCCGCAAAACTCTGCCCACCGCGTCAGTCGAGCAGAATTTTCATTCTTAATCACGTCGCTCGCTACATGTCATTCTGCGTGATTGTGCACCTTGTTAGTTCATCTTAGATTATGGGGCTCGGTCATTTTTTGGACGACGTTCTTCGTGAACCTAAACATTTTCATCTAGTTTATTGTTGGTTGGCTTGCAATGAAATAAAAACATGCTAAGTTCTCATATTAAACCCATTGGAGACAGACCCCTGCCAGAGACAGAAAAAGCGTCACAAACAGTTGATTTCCCATAGTGTCTAGATCCCTGGCAGTCAAAACCTTAAACATGACCATCCACAGCTTGATTTAGAGCTTACTACACGATAGTGAAGTGTTTTGCCATAATCCCCACGATTGGCGTTCGGAAAAACAACTTTCTTCTACTTCCACAGATATAATAATAATAATATATATTTATTTCAGACAAAGTCCATATTAATTGTTAGTATTACATAAACTTAATCACTATGTTAGTAACATTTTATTCTTAACACTAAGTAAATATAAAAAGCTAATTATACTTAACAACTATAATAGAACTGGGTATGCAATTGTACCCAATGGCGCAGCATCGGGGCATCCCAGCGCTCTGCAAACACCTTCAGGAGACTGTTGGAGCTGGCGCGGAGTCGAGATAGCAAGGAGGCGGACCGCTTTCGCATGATTGCGTAAAAATCGTCGGTGCGCGCCTCCGCGAACATGGTGGACGCGCTGCAGAACCGCGGCAGCCCCAACAGAAACCTGAATGCGTTGTTGTACTGCACCCGCAGCTCCCCGTATGCACGCCGTGTATAGCTCGTCCACAACGCGCACGAGTAAAATGATGTGCAGTATGCTTTAAAAAGCGTTATTTTAACGGCCCTTGTGCAACGTGCGAACCTTCTAGCGAGCATATTACAGCGGACAGCCAGAGATCTACGTTCGCGCTCGATGTCTATATTATCACATAGGTTTTCGGAAACCCAATGTCCCAAGTACTTAAAAGTTTTAACTCGTCTAAGTGGAGTGCCACATAGCAAGACATCCTGAACGGTATCACATGCTTTGGTTCCTGGCTTAAACACTACCATAACACTTTTGTTGACGTTATACTTGAGCCCATGGGCCTCCGCGTACGATTCGCATACGGCCACCAGTTTTCTTAAAGCATCGATTGATGGACTCAGCAGCACCATATCGTCGGCGTAACTAATATTATTCATGCACGTCCCGTCAATATGACATCCGACACGTGTGCTGCTGAGCTCACCAATCAGCCCATTCATATAGAGATTGAAGAGTTGGGGTGAGCTCAGCCCGCCCTGCCGCACCCCGCACTCCAGTCCGTATGACTCAGAGTGGACCCCTGCCCACTTAACACTATTTTTCTGATTTCGGTACCAGAATTTCAACAGCGATATCGAATCAGTTGGTACAGTGGTGTCCTCCGCTAGCTTATTCCATAGAATATCATAGGATACCAAGTCAAACGCCCGCGACAAGTCCAAAAAACAAGCGAAAACAGGTGTTTTTCTAGTTGTGTAGTACTGCACAGTCTGCTTGAGGCACAATATGGCGCTTTCAGTAGACAGTCCAGGTCGGAACCCAAATTGGGCGTCGTGGAGTTTAATGTGTTTAGCCATTTGCTTATCAAGCAAACCGTCCAGCACTTTTGCAATCACTGTCGCCAGTGAAATAGGCCTGTAGTTGGACAAATCTGCGGTATCCCCGGTCTTGTTTTTAATTACAGGAACTACAACTGTGCGCATGAGGGGTTGCGGCAGATAACCATGGCTCAAACACAAATTAAATAATAAGGCGAGCACTCTAGGCAAGTGTGGTCCAGCGTACCTGAGATGCTCGATACTGAGGTCATCGTGGCCAGGTGACTTTCCACGCACCATTTTCCTAATTATTTCATCAACTTGCCCAGCAGTAAAAATTGTGGAAGACCGGCCAGCGTTTGACCCAGCATCGAGCACCCGCGGGCACTCAGACCCATGCGACAGTGGGGATTCCACCATAAAATGCCGCCGAAACAGATCAGCAACATCAGCGGGCTCACTCTCCCCAGCGACGCTTTCAGGAAGGCTCGGTTTCGCATTCATTTTGTTGGTACATTTCCAAAATTTTCTGAACATTTTATTTGAATGATTTTTAGCAAGTATGTCCATGCGTATTTGCTTTTCGTTATCCTTGCAATATTTCAGCTTAGCCTTAAAAGTATTTCTAGACTCTCTCATATTGCTGTACAAAGGCCCACTTGTGGGTGCTCCATACCAAAGCCAGGTTTTATAGTGAAATCGAGCCTCCCCGTGAGCGCCCCGAACATGCTCATTCCAGCCAGTTACATATTTTCTACGATTAATGTACTTGCTGCCCAAGTAGGTACAGGATGCGCTCTCTTTTAAAATAGACACTATATTGTCATACATTGTATCCAGTAACTTACAATGATCTAAGTTCAAGCACGAATTATATGAGCAGTCTGTACATTCAATTGGAAAATCTAAAAGTCTTAACCTAGTATTACAGTGTATCTGATAGTCATTCATCTGTCCCACATTACGCTCTCCCCACCGAACGGTATTACAAGGCAAGCTCATCGATGGCAACTTTGGGCGAATGACATTAATATTACATTCAAACATAACGGGATAGTGATCAGATGGATACACGCCATATAACACGGACGCCTTCACAACCAAGTCCTTTGCCGCACCTGTCACCACACAGTGGTCTAACCAGCGCTTGGTGCCCCTCGCCTGACATACATACGTATGAGTTTCTCCCGGTAGGAGCTCAAGATCAACGCACGACCATAATTGTTCTGCACAGGTCATATTTAGTTCTACGAAAAAGCGTTCACCGGGATGTGCATTAAAATCGCCCAGAATAACCACGGATTCGACAGCATTAGCCTCTATCATTGCTATTATTTCACCCAACACTGAAGTAAATTCTATCAAGGTGTCACTTTTCTTATTATCAAAAGGCATGTACACTGAAAAAACTAACATGGAACGATTATCACCAATAGATTTAATGGCCACTAACCGATCACTCTCACAAGGTATTACAGCTACCGAAGGCAACGCCACTTTTCGCCATAGAAGCGCCACTCCTCCATGAGGTCTCCCCTGCACTACACCCACTGATGTGTCCATGGACGACTTGCCTATGAACGCGAAATCATCATCTACACTGCCCAAGTGTGAAACATCATGCGGCCAGAGCCAAGTTTCTTGCAGAGCGATAATGTCAGCCTCTCGACATAATCGTTTCACAGAGTCAAGGGACCGAAATAGGCCTTTGCAATTAAATGTAGATAAAATTAATTTTGTACTACTCATTACTTATTTGGAGATATATTATATTCGCCATCTAGGGCAAGACTGTCGCTTGGCCTGTATCTCATAAATAATATATATAATAGTAATATTCTCCATCAAAACAGCTGTACGCCCGTCACCATAGACTATAGATGTTTTTTTTAGTTCCGGATTGAAAGTGCGTTATGAAAATTCTCTAAGTTTTTGGATTGAAAAGTTAGGTCTTTTACTTGTAAGGTACCCGGTGATATGATGTTGGGTTTATATAATTCAATTAATGTTGGAAAGTTTGTTTGCAACACGAGCCAGTACTGTTTATTCTGTCAAGCAAGACTTACATTTTATGCGATTTAATGGTCTCACTTAATTAAGCACTTATGGTCGTCGGATTTATATAGTCTTTATACGCAGTAAAAGGTGCAATTATGAAATAATATATCCATATTTGCAGACATTTCCAACGCAGACAGAACATACATTTCAGACATTTCAACGATCCCATAATGAAGTGGTTTAAGGTCGTAAAGAGGTGTGCTAAATTGCATATTTCACGAAAAGTATGGAAACCTTTTTAAATTTTCAACATAATTTTGAACGGACCAATACAAAGAATCGTCTTGAGCCCCTGCGTGCTTCAGAAAGCACGAATCCGTTGATCCCGGTTCCTATTTTGAAATGGCAGTCATTATCACCTACCGATCCGCACTCGACCGATGTGGTGGTTTACGATCCAAACACCCATAGCCAAGCTGTGCGTAAGATGTGGGGATCTTTGTAGTGGGACCATTAAAGATACTCTTACATGATTGACGTTTCTTTAGTACCTAATGACTTATATTGTTTTTGATTTTGACTTGACTTTATTTCAAAAGAAACGATTTTTTAAAATTTCCCCTGCACACCAGTGCCTTGACAACAAGAGCTAATTAGTAATCATTTTGTTGCATTAAACAGGTTATATTGTTATTTTGAAGAATTACAAAATAAAATTAGTTCAAATAATTATTATTTTGACATATTTAAAGATACCGCGCAGATAAATTTGGCTAATTTTGAAAGTAGATGAAACTAAAAATTACATTAAATGCTACGTACATTTTAAATAAATTCATAAGTAGGTTTCAATTTGTTCTTGTTTTAATCTCAAAATGTTTCGTAACGCCATTGGATTGAGTATAAAAATATCTCTAAATAATGAAGTAAAGAATATTATTACGTTATTATATATAATAAAGTCATTTTCCGACTTGTGCCGTATTATTGATAAAAGATTTTATTTAAATTTTGTTATCAGTTACATTCCTGAAGTATTCCTGCGAGTAGTTTTTGTAGGTGTTCTTATTGGAACACTAAGATGTGATTCGCCTGGGTATTATCCGTAGAATGCTTCGACGTTTTGTATGAGAACACGTTGTTAACCTCGACCTTGTCTGTTGGAAAGCCACGACGAGGTCGGAGCTGTATCTAGGGTTGTCGGCTGTACTGATTTCAACACTAATATACGGGTTTTCACTAAATTATACTTTTTACTGTTGAACAAAAAGTAAAGTTTACAAAAATAATTTAATATTTAGTGAAGAATTCACTCAAGGTTTCCAGTGCCTAGACAACAATTATTGTTTTAGCAAAAGCTGATTAGTAATAATTTTTGTAGGACATGTTTGACATGTTATATTGCTAAAGAATGAGAAAATAAAATTATTTCAAATAATTAATATTACGCACATATTTAACAATACCGCGCAAGTAAATTATACTTTTTACTGTTGAACAAAAATAAAGTATACAAAATAATTTAAGATTTAGTGAAGCATTTACTGAAGGTTTTCAGTATTGAATGCTAATTGGTGAAAGGCTTAGAAAGAGCATCTATTAATTTAATAAAAAAATGTTCCTCTATTTTTTGATTTGAGTTATAATACTTATAAGGTGTATACAGTTTTTAAAAATGATAGTTAATTAGCAAGTTGTGCGAAAAGAACTAAAACATATTGTTACGAATTGACGTAATTAAAATGACCGTGTTATTCTTCGTGTTTGGCAATAATTTATCCTGAACCCCCAGCTCGTAACAATATGTATTTAAATACTGTTCACTTTTCTAAAATTCTTCAAGCTCCTGAATATACTTTATTTTTTGTAAAAGAAGTTGGCAACCCTTGTTGTGATGTGAACGATAACGTTCACATAACTACTGTTACGAAATATCAGTGTTCGGTCAATTGATCTGGGTACAAATCATTTTTTAAATAAATTATTCAACTTTACCATCAACAAAAAAGTAAAAAAATAATAAAATTAATTTATCTTCTCTAAAAAAAATTTTTTTTCTCAATAATTAACAATTTGACATAGAAAACCTATCCTAGAAGTGAGAGACTAGAGCCCGATATAGGTTTGTAAAATAAATAGAATACTGTTCTATATTAATCCGAATATTTAAAAATTTTAACACGTACATGATACCCTATCTGAAAAAAATATGGTCAATTCACTGTACTTAAATGAACTCAGGATTTCAAACTATTACGTGATTTTTTTTATCTGCGCTTCTTGTGTCACTGCTGTTTCTTTCTGTTACCTTTCCGTGATTGGTGTTTAATATAATTTGCTCAAACTGTTTTAAATCAATATTTGAAATGTGTATTTACCTTCGTCATCATCATCAGCGTAAACAAGCATGTTTGCTATAATTATTCAACTATTTTAAAGATATACGTTTATATTTTGTACATACATTATTTAAAAAACTCTTAATTGACTTTAATAGGAATATAAGTGCAATTCATGTCATGTTTACGTTTACCATTATCATAATTTGATGCTTGACATTTAAGTTGCCAAATCGAAAATTGTTTTACCCATCTGCTTAATCACTTGTTTTTTTAAAATCTTCTGCCACTGTAAAATTCCACCACGGTGTTGTTTTTAATTTCAACATTTATGGAACACGTTGTTATCCCGGAACACAGATTTAAAAACCCATATTATAACTTTTATTTAAAAATTAACTTTTATGGCTAGAGGGCAGATTTATACAGATGATTTCTTAGATGTTTTCTCTCAGACAAAAAAGATTGTCCCAATGACCGAAAGTAGGTAATAATTAATATGCTGGTTGAGTGCTTTGTATCTTCACAGCTTTCCAGAGCTTAGCAGTCGCAGAATCAAGGACCATTATTAGGGCCAGTGGTTTCCCAAACTAGCTTTTGCGTGGGACTTTGTCCGCGTGGAATGAGTAATTACTTTGAAGAATTTTTGAAATCGGACCGGTTGTTCCTGAAATTAACGTGTTCATACAAACTCTTGCACTTTATCATATTAGTATAGATGAATTACCAACTTTTGTTTGCATGTTAATATCACATTTTTCAAAGCAGGGTAAGTTATATGCCTACTTTTTCTTATAATACCGGTAGTAATGAAAACTTTACCCAACGAATGTTTCGGTTTTGTCATGGGGACATGACTCGAGCAATATATATACCTAAACTAAATAAGGGCAGTGCAACAAGCTCTTTTGGCAGAAAGAGAACCTTGAAGATCACAACATGCCTGGCTAGTGGCTTCTACTACTAAACAACGGATGGACATGGGTACTTACTTTTATACACTTTTCATGACAATACAATCATGTTATGCATAGAAACACCCAGTCTAATACAAACAGACAGGTGCATGTATACCACCATTGGACTGTTCAAATGTCAATATATTTGCATATCCATAATATGCAGATAAGCAGTGCATACTGTGTTCTGAAACCTACAAATGACCATCATATTTATAATTATTGTCCCTACATCTTTTAAACGACTTATTCGTCAATCTGCAGTCAACAACAGTACTCATTTTTTGAGGAAAGGAGTTCAAATTATTGTTTTTGCTATTCATATCATTCACTTGGTATACAACCACTCACATTGCATAATTTGTGTGCACGCCACTGCGTTTGATCACTGAGTCTGGATTACTGGTTAGTGGTCGCCAGTGGCGTGCACTGAGATTATAATTATATTAATGCAAAGTGAGTGATTATAATCAAAAACAAAAATAAATAATTTACATTTTTGGCAAATTTTGTTGGTGACAGCAGATCGCCTATGGTTTCAATTATGTAGAGGAAAATTTATTCACCAATTTGCCAAAAATGAAAATCATTTATTTTTTGTTTTTGTGATTAGAATCACTCACTTTGCGTTGTGGAAATCATTTAATATGGTGACAATATTCCGGGTTGTCTGGACGCACAGGGTATGCAATTTTCATCTATGGAGTGCACGACACTGGTGGTCGCAGACTGTATATACCCGCTCTAATGATTCCGTGAAATTTAAACGTTTCGCAAAATCATATTTTTGTAAACAACTCTCACTAATCGTTAGGTAGGCGTTTTGTTATGTAACATGGTAACAACAGTTGTGTAATAAATTATATTTATAAATTGTAAGGATAATTCGTTTCGTATAACCGTTCAAATTTTCATTCGCAACATGATCCAATTCTGTGAAAAACTTTGCGTTGATTTATGTTTGCAGCAAATATTGAATATTAAGGTCTTGTGTTGATAGCAAATTATAGTTATAAGTCTCTACCAGAAAAATCAGCCTTAAGTTTTCCTCAATGAGGAAAACGAAAGTTTTCCTTTACTTTCCGCTTGTTATTGGGTCGGAGGCTTTCCACGCTACGTTTGCTAGAGGAGGTCCCAAAGCCTAGAACTAGTTTGTTTTAATACCTACCAAAAGCTTATAGGGCCGGCAATGCATTTCGTTGTTCTATGGTTTTGCAAATGTACACGGGCGAAGTTATTTACCATCAGGTGATCTGTTTGCTTGCTTGCCCCTTATAACATAAAACATTGTTATTTATGTATAAGTTTTAGTTACCTATCGTCCCCACCGAGGGGCACGAGCCTACCCGTGTAGGGTGATTAGGCCTTAGTCGTCCACGCGGACCCAGTGCGGGTTGGACTTCACATACAACCTTTGAATCTCTTCGCAGGCGTGCGCAGGTTTCCTCACGATGTTTTTTCACCGTTAGAGCGTCGGATAACGTGTATATCATTTCGGAAATTCAAAAACACATTGGTTCGTAGCGGGATTTGAACCTCAACCCTCCGGAAGGAGGGCAACAGTCCACACCATTGAGCACGACGCTCTACCTATAATTTATAACATTTACCTAAATCTTGTACCTTTTGGGTACTTAAACCCAAAAGGTACAAGATTTAGGTACCTTCAATTATTGAATAAGATTTAGGTAGCTACAAATTTTGGGATTTATGACACGATGTTCCTCAAGTGTATCTTTGGCTTAACGCGGTTAAATAACAATACATATTTCCGTGTCGCTCCGTTCTATAATCCACGGTGATGCAATAGGCGCCACAAGTGAAAGTGCATATCGGATATGCATGCGATTGTGGCCTCATAATCTTGACACTGTACATAACCGATCGTTTCACTAAAGCTTTCGTGCGACAGCTTTTCGCCTGAGCTTGTTGTGCTGTGGTATTGTTTCGTTTACTCTTTTTTTGTTTGTAAATTTTTCCTAAGAATCCTATAATGGTGGTGATGATATTTAAATGTATCTGCAACCATGTTATCAGATACTGAGACATCGTGAAATAATGTACATATAATCGCTTGACAGGTTGACCTGGTATTATAAGTACTTAAGTATGTCATCGCTGATAACTGTGTCTAACCGCAATCAGGTACAATGAAATATCTATCTTATGCGAAATACATAGGCAATATTATTTTGGATAATCAAATAATATATTGCTGTACAAAACACAATCGTTTTGAAAAGTGTAACAAATGAGTTTCTTGTTGAATTCTTCTCAGCAGATAACTACAGTCCGAACCAGTGATAGCTTCGTTTGACATTCATAAGTGTTCTATAAGGACCTTAATTGAATAAAGACATTTTTGATTTGATTTTTATACATGACCGTTTTTATCAATATAATTTATATTCGATGTTGATATACAAAGTTTCAGCAACAGTAAATGCTGCTAATATTACATAAACTGCATAACAAGCCCAATGTAATGTACACTGCTGCAACAACGTAAAGTTGTTGAGTACTAGGGCTGCCACTCACTATATGCATCTTATATTTCCTGATTATTTTTTGTTATCTTTTAAGAAACTGTATGGAGATTTTTTGTTATAAAGTGATGGAGAATAACTGTCTATGAAATAGAAGTGTTTTGCACTTCTATGTTTCAGGATAAGGGCACTGTAGCTAGTGAAATCACCGGTTATAAGAGACCTAACATCTGTTGTCTCGGGTGTCTGGCGCAGTGCGGCATTGATGGAGCCTAATAACTGTTTATCAGTTGTTTGTCTCCTTTAATGCCGCTCTGTCATGGTCAGGCGTACCACTTACCATCAGGAGAGCGTCCTGACCATCCTCTTTACTTTGTAACCTAAAAGAAACTCGATAGTTCACCTGATGTTCAGTGATACTCATGGACACACGTTATGGAAAGAAGCAACGATTGTGTGTCGATCTTTAAGGGGGGAGGAAAGGGGGAAGGATTGTAAAAGAGAGATTTGCCTGCGGTAACCTTAAACACTTGGCGAAAGACAATACAAAGTGTTGTTTGACATGATTTTCTAAGAGCCATCATTCCCATCAAGCACTTTCGTGCCGAACCATAGCTCTCTCACACTTAAAACGTTATGGCTTGATGCTGTATTTTCGTAACATCAGCGTCTAGTTTCGCTTGTATTGGGCCCTGGCTTATGCTTGGTTCCTTTTAGTCTAGACGTAGTAGCACGTCTCATGTTTGTTATAACTAGGAACTTGTAATAATCAAGTATAAATAAATATAAATATCTACTGACATACACAGCGCACCATTTAACCCCATACTATGCATTAACCTGTAATATGGATACCACAGAATAGATAATACAACAACGGATAAACATACTTATATACATTTGTTTTTTTAAATACATACATATTATACACAGAAAACACCCAGACCACACAAATACAAACAGACATGTTTAAGCACACTAATGTTTGTAATGCCCGGGGATCGAACCCGAAACCCTTGGTGTTGTAACCATCGTCTCGACCATTACACCATATGGGTCGTCATATAGTCATACAGTATTATTTGGTAAATTTAAATTGTGTGTTGTTATTTTGTCACATGTTCACTGTTTCTTTAAAAAATATGGACGGATGATTGAAATGGTAAGTAATGCGAGACAACCCTAGTGAACGTATCGTTCAGTGATGTAACGCGCCAACAGCCCGAGGGGTTTCGCGTAGTGTGGCGCGTGAAATTGATATTACACTTCCTCAAAACGCTTGCAATGTGCCAGCCTGCAATCGTATTCCTCGTTTCTTAACACGTTCAACGATTCAGTGTGGCATATAGATAATAATAATGAAAATATAATACAAGATGACTACCGCGGTACGTACTTAGGGGTTGTCCATTAATCACGTGAGGCTCGAAAGGGGGGGAGGGGTTTTCATAAAAATCACGAAAATAACACAAGGGGGAGGGGGGTGTAGTGAGATATCACGTGTATTTACCTAGTGTAGACATTTTTATCATGGTCCTTAATTTCAGAATAAAATAAAATTATAGTTTACAAATATTACCTTTAAATATACCTGTAAAAATACAGGTATATTTAAAGGTAATATTTTGAAAGTCTTAAAATTCTTTGTAGGTATTAAAGATATACGTGATGTTGAGAAGGGAGGGGGGGAGGTAGACTTAAACCTCACTACGTATCACAAAGGGGGAGGGGGGGGGGCTTATAAAATGCAAAAAAAGATCACGTGATTAATGGACGGCCCCTTAGTTACCTGACCAAGTAACCAAGTAGGTACCGCCTTTTTAATCTTACCCGAAATTTTGATGCTCCCCTAGTGGCGTTGGCTAATATATTTTTGCACTACAAATAAGTGAATTTTATGATAATAAAAATGTCTAAGAGTCAATCGCGGACAAACAACACGTATTTTTTGAATTACTTATTTAAAATGCATAAAATTATTGTAGTTCTAAAATCTGTTAACAAAGTTCTTTGAATATTTTTTTAACATAATAAACAAACTTATAAATGATTCTCCTAATTGGCATCTACCATAAGGAGGTCGTATTTGGATATTTATTAAAATGACGGATGTAGATCCGTCATTTTACAAATACACAACGACCTTACAAAATAAACTTGTTTGTAAGTTATACATTTAACTATTAGACTGTGCTATTATTAAACTGGGTGTCAAATTGAAATATGTATAATTTTTTTTGACCTCATTTCAAGTGTATATTACAAAGTTCTTTATTTGATTTCCGTTTAAGTTTCTAGCAATAGAGCATTGCATTATTTTTTTTTTTTTTTTTTTTTTTTTATTATATAACAGGAAACAACGAGCAAACGGCTCATCTGATGGTAAATGTCACCCGCCGCCCATGTACATTTGCAATACCAGAGGGCACTGAAATGCGTTGCCGGCCTTTCAGCAGGGAATACGCTCTTTTTTTGAAGTCGCCGGTCGTATCGCTCAGGAAAATCTCCGGCAGCAACTGATTCCACAATTTATTTGTGTTCCTCAATCGACATGTCATTCAAAACAACATCAATTTGTTGTTGGCGATGATATTTGATGATTGTCATTTCGAAATCTTCAGATGATGTAAAGGATGGATGAATTGCATTTTGTAAGTGGTGTGTGTGCGATGGTTACTTCCGCGTTAGCAAATCATGTATCAATCGATGAAATAACCCATGACTTAAATAACATATCAACGAAACATTTATTTCAGACCAATTTAGATCCAAAATTGTGTTAGTAACATTAAACTAGTAGATATGGTCAGTACCACAGACATCAGAATATACATTAGACTGGACAAGCCGCCAAGTTTATAGGCAGTCCCAGTGTCGCAATTCCTTTCGGTTCTTACCTGTGAAAAGTTATTATATTTCTTGGTAAATTTACTGATTCATTGCGATGATGGCATGTTACAATTGCACAGGATAGCATTTTGAAAAAAAAAAACGGTTATTTCTTCTAATATTCGTGCGTCTTGAATCGTCTCACAGAGCGTAAGCTGGCAGCCAGTGTATGCTCGTTGAGCTTACAGTTGTCGCACTTTAAACGTGGCTTGCCCCATCTCCTGTATTGGGAAATCTGTGGTCAGTACTTTCAACTTTTATATGTTATACGTTTATATGTATTTATTTATACGTAGAATTAAGATATTGTAACTTTGCACAATCTTGCCCCTTTCTTGTATTTTTTTCTGTGCCTGTGAGGTTGTCTGAAAGAAATCGCTGCAAGCGATAAGACCGCCTAAATTGCATAATCTAATGTCGGAAAAGAACCGGTTCCTGGATACTTGCATATGTATACGAATCCAGTGTTTAAAGATGGAACAAGATGGTTGGTCCTTGATTACCTTCAAGATGCTGTTGGTGCTCTCCCGAATCCTAGCAAGCATTGAAGCTGTTCGCTTCCGTATGATAGCGTGAAAGCTGTCTATACGAGCTTTAGTCAACATAAATGATGCACTGCTGTATCTAGACAGCCCCATCAACATCCTGAAGGCGTTATTATAATGCACAAGTGCGTTGTAGGTCTTCAGCGAGTAGTTATAAATGAGTTATACAGAGATCGGATAATCGGATGCATATTTACCTAAAGTTGACCGCGCCTTATTATGGAAAGCACTCCTTTATCAGATTCAGAATTTCGGAATTGATGCATATAATGTTCGGAATATAGAATTAAATGTATTTTCATTCCGTTTGTAGTGTTTTCCATTATAATACATGATTTGTATGTACATTACTTGTATGGAAAAAAACCCGATATTTCGGGATGAATACCGTTAGCGTTTTCATTATAAATATAATTGAATGCACAAATATCCATTATGATGTTCGTACCTTAGTAGCTAGGTATTTTATAAAAAAAAATAATAAAAACATTTTTTTTATTAATTTTATAAATTTATATTATATTTGATAGGTAGGTAACCCATTCGTAATTTGTTTTATAACCGATTAGTTCAAAATCCCTGATTTTTTTCGAATCACGACATTGAAAAAGACAATTCTGAAGAAAGAAGCCGTCTCCATATTTAATTAGCCAAAAAATAAGTTTAGGTAAATATGCATCCGATTATCCGATCTATGGTTATAATGAAAACTCTAAGACGCTAAGCGTATTTATTTGGTAAGTTAATTAAAGTGTATGCATGTAAATGTACTAAGTTATCTACCGTGCACCTGCACAGATGTATAATGTGAACCCGTACCTAGGGATAGTTGCAAAACCAGTGCAATTTAAGTTCAACGCTCCCTTCGATGCTCGATCCCTTGCTGCAAGAGCTCCGATCTAGTTTCAGTATGTGATATACAATTTATTTATTACGATAATTTACAAGAACATTCACTGAGCAAATTAGTTTTATCAGTATTTTTGCCCGCATGATTAAGTGATGCCCTAATCAAAAGCTGCCACTGCTTCCAATAGATATTTTTTTAACTTATATAGGAATAGTCACAGCAAAATAAATCAAATGATAAAAAATATCGGCAATTGAACAACGTTGTGCCTTTATGCAAATGAGTAATTAATTTGAGCAAAACACCTTAATTACTAGGAAATTTACTGTACATATTCTTGAGAGAATTGCTATAAAAAATTTGATCGAGATTATGGAAACTGAAATTAACAACTGATGATGTAAAATGGCCTGCGGGTACAATTACTCGACTTGCGGAAAATTCCGATGCTTCGTGCGTCTCAAAGTCACATTAATGATTCGATGGTAATCATTTTAAAAGGCAACGACCTCGTTTAAAAACACATAGAGTAACCTTGTACGGTGTAGTTTGATGTTTTGCTTTTATTTTTGGATATGGCTTTCCCTAAAACTGTGATCCTTATGTAACCGAATAAAGGTTCATTTTTGATTGTATTTTGATGCAAGAATAAGAGTAAAGTGAACTACATGTCAGTACTAGAATTTAATACACAATTTAGATTCTTATGTTAAAGTATCAAGGTCTTCGTTTCGGCATAAAGTTGTTAATATGTACAATGCATAGCAGCACGTTGTCGTTTTGTTTTATATTAATGCTAAGTAAAGTTGAATGAACATTTTATTGCATAGCCGTCGTTTTGACACTTGGTAGTGTCATTAAATGTTTAGGATTTTAAAGGTGAATATTGGTTATTAAATTTATTCAAGTATTACCTGCGTAAGGAAACTTTTGAAGAATTTGACACGATATGAAGATTTTTTTTTTTTTTTTTTTTTTTATGATATAGGGAGCAAACGAGCAAGAGAGACACCTGATGGAAAGTGTTCATCTCCGCCCAGGGACAACGGTGACACCAGAAGTGCCACCGGTGCGTTGCTTGCCTTTTAGATAGGAATATGCTCTTTTCTTAAAATTAGCCATGTCATATTTGTCAGGAAATACCGCTGCTGGAAGATCGTTCCATATAAGTACAGTACGTGGAAGAAAATTACGCATGAATCGAACTGTAGTCGAACGCCAACCATCAAGATGATGAGGATGGAATTTCATCTTGTGGCGGGTAGTCCGATGATGAAATTCAGCAGCAGGTATCAGATTGAACAGTTCGTTGGAACACTCCCCATTGTATATGCGATAGAAAACACAGAGACTCGCAACATCTCTACGCAAGGCCAAGGAATCCAGACCATTGGTTATTGACAGATCATTGACCATCCGCACGGCTCTACGTTGTACGCTGTCAAGAGGAAGAAGTAGGTATTTTGGCGCTCCAGCCCAAAGATGCGAACAATATTCCATATGTGGGCGCACCTGTGCCTTATAAAGCTGAAGGCGCTGGTGGGACGGAAAGTATTGCCTAGCTCTGCGCAGCACACCCAGCTTCTTAGACGCCAATTTGGCTTTTTCCTGCAAATGACCGCGAAACTGTACATCACTGGATATGTCAACGCCAAGGACACCAATGTTCGGCCTTATACTCAAGGGAGTGCTCCCGAACTTAGGACCCATGACAAACGGAACCTTTTTAGCAGTAAATGCGCATGCTTGTGTCTTAGTAGGGTTAAATGACACGATATTGTTTGTTCCCCATTGCATGACATCTTCCAAAGATGCCTCTATCCTTGACACAAGCTCCTTCCGACTGTCATTCACTGATTGCCCAGAGGGACAAGAACTGCCAAGGTACAGTGCGTCCCCGGTACTGTCATCCGCATAACAATGATAATTGCTAATATCCAACATATCATTGATATGCAGGATAAACAAGGTAGGGGAAAGCACACAGCCCTGTGGAACACCAGCATTAACGGGCAAGAATGCCGAACACGAACCATCGACAACGACTTTGATGCTCCGCTCACTTAAAAAACTGGCGATCCACCTACAAAGTCCCTC